>MOOZ01000221.1:311509-322288 GCA_002930495.1 Cecropterus lyciades | reverse complement strand
TTATACTCAATTGTTATATATTTTTTTATAAATGAATTTATCTTGATTGAACATAATCTACGAAATTGAGAATTATAGAAATTATTATTAAGTCAAAATACCCGACTGCACAAAAACAATAAACATAAAAGGGAAAAACAACTACTTGTACTACATGCTGCAATAACAAACATACTTTTAGGTATTTTTTTTTAATTTTTGTTTGTCACTACGCCATGCAACTACTTGTTTTGCTCTTTTAAGTTACGTTCGAAGAACATTATCCTCCTTCTGACACAGTCGAGTAAAAAATCAAAAGGAATATTTATAACATTGTCACATTTACTTATTCAAATCGTTACTTTTGTATGGAACTATGGGAACAGTTGGATTCAGAAAACACAGGACCAGTTGGTGCCATTTTGAGGAGGCCTATGTCCAGCAGTGGACCTCGAAAGGCTGATGGATTGATGGACTATAGACCTGTGACTGATTGTTTATCTTTCATTATCTTGTCTCACTGGTCGCCCTCAAGTTGAATAATTCGGAGATATATCCACAATTTTAACGGAGCCTTAGAAACCCCATAGCACCCTACCAGTACAAAAATCATACTTTTGTATAAAACCATCATTTATATTTATATCGTTATAGGTAAGTTCCAACTATGGTCACTAAATGAAGCACCTAACACGCATGTGTGAACACCACTGTTAATGTAGATTCTATGCCTCTGAGCTTAAAACAAACAAAAAATGTTTTTTTAAATATATTCAGCAACTCAGGTAGCTTCTCAGACACTTTATTATTTGTGCGTCAAATATCTGAGGGAAGTGAAACTTTGCATGATCTTTCACCCAATTTTTACATATAAATGAGGCAACATAGGGAATTAATTATTATAAAATCACCCAAAGTACTTATCCCTTTTTATTATACTATAGTGTATTTATCACATAGAATGAATAACCAAAAGAAATCTGCAGCTGTTACCAACGAATGGTTAATTTAAAGTGACTTTTTCAAAATTATAATTTCTTACATGTTTTAGGCATTTTTTTACCAAAAACTTAATGAACATCTGTTTCATGCAGTCTATCAAGTTATTTAAATACAGTATAAAATGAGAACAGTGGTGGTCCAACATGCAATGATTCGGTTTACAATAAGTTCCTGTCATAAGAACGCACACACACTACTTATATTATCTACATACATCAAACACATGCCCCTATTTTATTGGGGCTTCTACGAACCTGCAACAATAAAGAAATAGATATAAATATATATTTTTTTTATTGTATGGAAGTAGCAAACGAGCATGCAGCCCACCTGATGGTAAGTGGTTAATCAACCCTAGATAAGATCTAGAAAAGTCTCACCCAAGGTTAGCCACAGATGCTACCCCTGAGATCTAAGATGGAATGCCTCAGAAAAGTATGTCTCTCTTACCACAACCTACAGACCAAAACACAGCAGCGCCTAACACTGCTGTTAATAGGCAGAAATAGGTTTGGCGGTGGTGCCTCCAGAGTCGAACCACATAAGGTTCTACCATCTCCAAGGGTTCTTCAAAGTACAAGGTAATTAAAAAAACACTTACAATCTTAAATAATTTGTTTGTACTATCTGATATCGCCTGCTGCTCGCGGCTCCCGGCGTTACCTCCGTCGCGCGCGCCCGCTGCGACTGGCTGCTGACAATTATGTTATTATATGACTTTTTGTAATTTAAAACAATGGAGCCATTCATAAAAATATAATTACGTCTCAGGGATTTTCCGACTTTTTGACGCCTTCCCCCGTCCTTGTCACAGCTGATGGTTTGTGAGAGATAGTGTGATGTCACATTTTGCAAATTTATACATAGAAATTATTAAACTGTAATAGCTGTTCTCAAATTACAAATTAGATTGTAATACTTACATATATTTGAAATTTGACGTCACGATATTTAGTACCCCTCCCCAACCACTTGTCACACAACATGTCACACTTCATTGGCCCCCGATCCCCCCTTACCGTGTGACGTAATTTATGGATGACCCCAAAGGAATATAATAAATATAAATCTATATTTGAAAATCGGTCGAAGTTATATGCATATTAAACATCACTGTGAAACCTTGTAAACATTGAAACTCAAACGTAAATTGCCTTTAGCTGCCCTTTTTTTAAAAACGCTTTCTACTCTCATAGCCCCACAGTAAGATTTTCTTCTGTGTCGTGGGTGCCATGGACACACAAAGACGAATACACAAACACCCAGGCCCAGATCAGAAATATATTCAGATATCTGTCTGGACGGGGATCGAACCCGCGACCCACTGCGTGTCAGACCGGTACGGTGACCGCTTCACCACGAGGGTCGTCAAAGTAAGTAGACGTCGTAAGTGAAGTCAATATCAATCAGCACTTAGCCTTTGTGATTGACAACGACCTAAAATTAAGGCCGTAACAGCTTCTGATTTTAAGAGCAAATCCGTACCTAGTGAGTTAATGATATTGAGTTATAGATTATTATTGAATATTTAGAAGGTACGCTTTTCACAATCACAACTTTACAGTGGTGAAAGGAATAAATAAATAGTATAAAATAAAACTCACGTTCTGGCTGCACGACTCGTGACGCTGCACCACGAGGTTTCTTCGCTGGCTCTTTCTTTTCTGAAAAATTACATATCACCATCACCATCTTAGATAATACTAATTTTCGCCTAGTGGTTGAAGTTGGACTATACTTTTTATTTTTGTATGAATAGGAAAATTGAGGATACTAAATGACACTAAATGCTGATCAATAGCTACCAAGCAAACAAATTGGTGGACGAACAAAAGATGTTATAAGGACGATGATGATGATTATAATAATTATATAATATGAATATGATTTTAGACAAATATTTTTGCGGAATTGAAACGTTTTGATATAATACGGGTACTCATGATATGTGGTTTTTAATTTCTTATTGCCGATATTTCGACCCAGTTACATGAATCGTGGTCACGGCGAAACTGATCCACGATCCATGTAACGGGTCGATATATCGACAAAAAGAAATTAAAATCACATATCGTAAGTACCCGTAACATATTAAAATATCGGATCTCGGAATCCCTATGGGTAAATTAAAAGTACACACACATTTTATTTAATATTTCTCTCAAATATATCGTAAAAATCGACTCTAAGCTAAATTCAACATTTAACACATTGTTTCTGGCTCAAATTTTAATTAATACGTTATTTACTTAAACGAAATATAAATGTCAACTAACCTTTGGCATCGGATATTTCAGTAATAGTTCTCTTCTTACGACCGCCCTCTAGAGGTGCGATCACCACAACTGCAACCTGTACACAATAAATAACAATTGTTACACATATATTATCATTATCAATTATGTAATTAAGCCCCACAAACCCAAAGGATATTTGTATATATATATAATTGTATTTCTAAATATAGTTAATATTTAGAAATTTCATCTCACCTTTCTTCCTCGGACTGGTTTAACTTCGACTTCTTTTTGACCAGTATTTCTAGTTTTTCTACTCGTCTCCGCAGCGACAGCCTTAACTATATTCTTCTGGGTATTTTTGGCATTAGTGGCGTCTCCAGAACCTTTCTTCGATCTAGTAATTTTTAGTTCTTCCTTCCCTGGTTTTGATTGTTTATCTTCACCTTTCGCGGACTTTACGCTACGCGTTTGTTTGGTGGTTTCCGTTTTATTTTTTGTGGGTACGTCTTCTTGTTCGGTGGTTTTCCTTTTACGACTTCGTCCGGTAACTTCTGGAACCGGATCTTTAATAACTTTAGCGTTCTTTTTATTAACGTCGGTCGGGACTATTTGGGTTTTGTTTGACCGACCTCTTCCAGCTTTAGGTGCTTCCTCTTCTAAAACTGTTGTACGTCCTTTACGCTTAGTGGTTATGACCTCTGGTACAATAGTTTCCTCGGCTTTAGTGCTACGACCTCTCCTTTTTGGTTCGGGATCCTCACTCACTTGCTGCTGAATTTTTTTACCACGTTTAGTAGCCTGAGGCTCTTCTTCCTTACTTTCGGTAGCTTTACGGGTTCTCCTACCTTGTGCGTTACTTGTGCTGTTTTGTGTTGATTCATTCTCAGGTGCTTTCTGCGATCTCCTTGTTTTAACTATAGATACAGATTTGTCAACGTTAGTCTTCCTCCCTCGTCCTTTAGGTTCCTGTACGGTATTCGTTTTTCGTGTCTTCCTCGCCGGTTCCAATTCAATTTGAGGTTCTTTTAGAGATTCGGCCATTTTTCTTTTATTCGTTTCTTTTGATTCAGGTTCAGTTATTCTGATCTTGCGTTGCCCTCTTATTTGTTGCGGTTTGTCATTACTCGGGATGGAATTCTCGTCATGTTGTTTCGTATTTCTTGTAGCTCGCGGATTTAATTTCGGTGATCGTTTGACAACAATCACACTCGCACGTCTAACTTTTGTTCTAGCAGTCTTAGGTGTAGCCGCTTTAACTTCCACGCTAACTTGAGATTTCTGTCCTCTAGTCGACCTGGTTTTCTTTGGGCTTACTTTAGGAATATTTTGTGGTTCCGGCTTCGCGTTAGATTTTCCTCTGCGCGTTACTCTGGGAGTAGGCGGTTTAGGACTGAGGATTGGAGCTTTTTTAGTAATAACGATTGACGATCGACGTTTCTTGACATTCAGTACCTCCTGATTGTCGATCTTTGATTTTCTTCCTCTTGTAGCCCTCACCGCAGCAGGGCTGCTTTGTGCTGCTTTTGTTAGACGTGTTTTCTTAGGCGATGGTTTAGGGCTTTTTGTTGACTTTTCTTTTATATCCGAGTCTGCGTTAGACTTTGCTTTGCCAGGCAGTACTTTAGTTTTGGGAGATGCTTGAGGCTGCGTTGACGACCTATAAAAAATATAACATTAAAAATACACCAATATGCATTTTAATTACACAAGATTACAAATTGTACTTGCCCCATTAAAGTTCCAATTTCGGTAATTTTATCTTCAGATGATATTGGAGACATTCGACCTATCTCTGAAGCATTCATAGTCATATTAACTTTGCCTTTAACTGGTGTTGAATGAACGACTGCCCTCTTTTTGATTGGCAATTTGTTAGATCTATCATTACTGCTCTTATTAATAGATGCTTCAACTAAAGACCTCTTTTTAATGGGCAGAGTGTGTGCGCTGTATACTTCGGATGCAGATTTCTTTCTCGACAACTCAGATTGCTCATTCTTAAGAATAGAACTATTCCGTGTTCTACTGATTATTACTGGAATACTACCATCAACTGTATCGGTACTCAACTTTTGCAATTCCCGTATTAAATTTATTTTTGAAGTATTCTTAGACTTATTTGGCGTAGATTTCTTGACCCTTGTCGTAGACGCCTCGGAAGTAACATCGGCGCGTACTCTCTTTTTTAATTCATTTTCTAGCCATTCTTCAACATTAGTTGTTATTTGACTAATTGAGTCATGTAACGATTTTGACTTTAACTTTTTTGTGTTTTTCTTCTTCTCTACTTTGTTTGTAGTAAAGCTCTTTGATTTCGTGTAAACTGCTCTAATCGGTGGACGTCCCAATAACTGATCAAATGTACTGTCGTAGTTTCCAGATTCATGGAATAACTGTTCCACCCCACTAACATCACTGAGTTCGTTTTGTTGCTTCTCTGGTCTGAATAGTCGTTTAACGCCCCTTACGTCGGTCAAATCGTTTTTGGGATGATTTTGTCGCAAATTCTTAGGACTGTTCTGGTGGAATAAATTCCTGACACCTCTCACGTCATCTAATGCGTTTCTCGGGGATTTTCTCTTCTTTTTATCCGAATTAAATAGAGCCTTGACTCCTGTTATTCTCCTTAAATCATTTTTAGGTGAAGCAGCAAACACATTTTTAATTCGTACGTCACTCAAGCTGTTTCTAGGTGATCTTACGAAAACATTTTTTACGCCCGATACATTCCTCAAATCATTGTTAGATTTCCTGTTGCGAGGGGTACGCAACAAGCCCTTAACTCCTCTTACGTTCCGAAGATCATTGTTTGGAGTGTTCTTTTGGAAAAGTCGTTTTATGCCAGTCATGTTTGGACTGTTATTCGGTGTATTTAATGGACTCACAAAGACTTCGGGCGAAAATTGTTCAGTGTGATTCATAAGAGAAGTGTCCGGAGTTTTTCCAAAAGCGGCTATCGTGGACCGAGTCGATCTCGTGGGACGTTCATCATCCTCGAACAGTTTTTTCCTAGAAAACTCAGTCATGCTTTGCGATAATTTTCTCTTAACCGGACTATTGAATAATGTTTTTACAATATCCGATTCATTCAAATCATCTATCAAAGAACGTTTCGACTGAGGTTTTTTAGCTGTGGAGTGCTTGTTTTTTACGGCTTCTTGTACAAGTTTCACGGCGCTTTTAGGTGTTATTACTTCCTCGTCATTTTGCGCGCCGTCATCAGATTCGTCGAAGTTCGCTGAAATATCTCTACCTTTAAAAGATCTCCCAAAGTTGAGAGATTTGGACTTCTCAGCAGTTCTACCTCTTTTAGGACCTGAACGCAAAACTCCAATCGTTTTTCTCTTCAGGGTTGACCTCTTGGTCTTACTTACAGTCTTTGGTGATTTTATGGACTGTTGGCTAGCGTTCAGTAGACTTTGAATTCTTAACATTGGTGTACTGGCTTCCTCGGGACTACGTCGATTCTCTGGCGTGTGGGTACCCGCGGTAATAGGACTGTCAGAAGGAGTACTGGTAATGGATGTATTTTTACGAGTCAATGGACTCGCATTAATGGATTTATTGATTCTCTTCGAAGATTTAGGAGAGGAATCCTCCTCTTCTCCGTCAATTATTTGTATATCGCTGTCATTGATTCGCGATCGGCTTTTTGTAGCTCGTGATATCCTGGTACTGTTAAATGTTATATTCTTAGCAGTATCTTCATTATTTTCGGGCGTAGTAACTGAATTAGAAGTTACAATCGAATTGGAAGGCAAAGAGTTTTGTTTGGAAAGTCTCGATTTCGGAAGCAACGATGCCTGGCGTCTAGTGCGAGTTGTTGACATTTCTAAATCAGGTGTTGATATTTTCCTTAATTCGTAAGGTGTACTTGACCCGAGAGTTGGAGTATCGTAAGTATTATAACTGCTAACGGAACCAGCCGAATTATAAACAGAGCCCGATCTGCTAGAAATGGAGTCGTTGGAATTGAACGACACGAGATCGACAATAGAATAAGACTCTAGATTGTTTCGACTCGCACGGGGACTCAATGTTCGTGTCAGACGGGATGTAGCAGTAGCCGCGCCCCAGCTTTGATCGCTAAAGCTTTTTGTTGCTTTGCGCGAAGACGTAGGAATATCTGTAGCATCTAAAGATTCCAAGGCATTTTTAAGAATGATAGACCCCCGTAAAGATTTTTTAGATCGAGGAGATTCTATCGGCAACGATATCCTCTCCGACTTAGAATATTCCATTATCGACGACGTTCCTAAAGATTTTTCTAGAATACGATTGCTTCGGGAACTCATCAACGCCCTCCTCGGTGACTGTGAATCTGATTTAGAAGTGGGAGATTCAGAGTAACGTAAAGTGATATCGGTTGATTCATCGCTATTGGATTCATTTCTGCTCGTCTCAGTGACCAGCATGACGTCGGATGATCTATTATGGGAGTTATTCTCGAGATTGCTAAGGTCAAATTTAATAGATTCTGTTTTTCTACTACCCATCTTCGTACTGGGGTTCTTAAGAGCAGATTTCTTAGTGGTCGCTAAAACCGGTGAACTCGTAGAACTCATATTGACCGAACGTCTAGTGACGCTGGATTTTATCGCGGAATCGGGGATGTCTATAACTGAAGCCTATAAAAAACAAAATAAAAATAATTAAAAATAGTTTTTCTTCTACTAAACAACATTTGGTATGATATATTCTATTTTTTGGCATACTTACATATTCCTGACTTCGAGTCGATTGGTTTTGGTTAGTACTGCTTCTCTTCGGCGTATTTTTGGGTGTTTGATTACCATTTGAGGTTTTATTTTTTTTGTTAACAGGGCTGGGTTTCTTGATCACGTAAGATGGACCCTTAGACCCTCGCTTGGGACTCGGGGGCTTCGATTTGGGCGTATGTCGGGTCATCAGCATTATGGCAGCTTGCTTCGTGGAGTCTATGAGGGAGTGCCACATTTTGTTTGAAATTGACTTTAGGTAATGGAGACCTTTCATGATTTTTACTCTTAATGACTATGTAGTCATAAACTATTTATCAAATTAAGAACCTGTGCCAAAGATCTCGTCAGACTTGAACTTAAAAAAAAACAATTGTTCTTAATTGTTAACACTTAACAGGCTCACAATTACACTAAATATTTTTTTTTTCGTTTTTCGTTTTCTTTCGAATTCGTTTCGTGTTTCTCGTATGAATGTCGATGTCACATTATACTTTTGTCATTGGCCTGCTATCTACAACCTCCAAACCAGTTTCAATGATAACCACTTCACTGTATAATGAAATCGAATTACAAAATATTCAAGAGAAAATATTACTTTATTTCTAATTTCTTCAGTAGATAAGATAAGATTATCAATAACTCACTCGCTCAGTCACTAACCTTTATGGACATACATTAATATATTAGAATTAGATTTTCTGTAATATAATACGCAATGGAAGGAGAACGCGTCTGAGAATTCTACATATACTATAGTAATTTGCAGAAAAGAAATACCCTATTTCTGACTAATTTTCATTTTATCCTTAAATTTAATTTATTTCGTATGGAATGACTATATTTCACTTTACGTTTTTTTTACAATAAACTGCTTATACAAGTTATTCGCCCGCATAAAGTCGATATTCACAGCAGACATGTAAAACTGAACTGATTAGCTTCGATTAGCATAAATGCATTAACGTTTTATATTACTGCACTTGTACGTATATCTTCTCAACGATTCAATATTAATATTAACTACATTTACTTTACCTCTTAGGTAAATTTAACATTAATAGTTAACTATGTTGCCGCTTTAAAAAAAAAATGAAACGGGCTATCCAAATCAATAATGAATTAGAATTATTAACTGACTTAATAATTTCCCGAATATTAAACTGTTGCTATTTCATATAATATATGTGTATAAATTCTTACCAATTTTCAAAGGGGCCTGTATCTTCGTGACTTTCAATTTGTGCGCGCTCTGAGCTTTCCTCAGCACGGCCATTCGCAACGGCGTACTTTTCTTAGCCGATACAACCTTCCTCAAGTTTCTCGTTACGGGCGTGTTACTGGGCGTCTTCACTGGAGATTTGGCTGGAGATTTGGCTGGGGATTTCGCTGGCGATTTCACTGGCTTCTTAACGGGCGAGTTCCGTTTAACTGGCGTTTGGGGCTTTGTGCTCTTTCGCGGGCTGCTTTTTCTGGACTCAATCCATAACGTGGCTTTCGTGGTGTTAGACAAATTCGGACTGTTCCGAGGACTGCCGCCCGACCTGCGACCAGTCGCAGTCGTATTCGCAGGTGTAGTGTCAGTCGCATTATTAGATGTCATGACGAGGTTTGCGAACTGGCTGCTGTTTCTCGACGTACTGGTCGGTCGCGTGGTGGTCGAAGGGACATGCACCACCCTGGCTTGGTACACCCTGCCGTGGACCAGCCTGCCTTGGATCAGCCTGCCTTCTATGACTGGGTCTTGTGATGTCTCTCTGGGTGATGATTCTATTACAATTACATACAAGAAAAAAAATATTGAATATAATTAAGCTGAAGTAAATTAAAGTTATTTTTGCAGATTCCTTGTAAATTAGAAAAATATGGAATTATACCTCATTCTATCCTAATTTGGAAATTAGTTAGAAGAATGTTTCAGTTTGAAATAATTAACTAATATTTACTTCTTTATTAAAAAAAAAATTAAATCATGTCAACGTTAGTACTGGTGAGGATTTTTCAAAAACTCACCAGTTAAATCCCTCGTGCCTCTTCTATGTGGCTGGACAATGGCGACTTGCTTCCCGCTTGTAGCAGCTATGCAAATATAAGTATGCAAATTTTACTGGTATTAGATAAAGAATAAGGTTTCATTTATAATACGTTATATTTTTAACACTTAATAACAGCCATTAGTACTTATTATGTATTCTACTTTGAAGGGTTTGAGGTAAGAGAAATTGTATAAATGTAGGAAATTAGTGGTCATTTAACAACAAAAGCATCTTCCGGTAATTGTAAATGGGCAGCAGTGACTACTTATCATAAAGATTTATCATATAGATTGCATGTGTGTTCATTATTTTTATTAAAAAACAAACAACTCTCCCCAGTCGAAGAATCCGAAAGAATTATCATCGGTTACATTTTAAGCTGTAAGTATTAAAATAAATCGAAGGCTGACGCGCAAAGAATCGATTCGTCAGTATTCGATGTCGTATATGGACGTTCGAAACTTCGTCAATTTCGGTAAAGTATCGTAAACCCTGTCAGCCGAAGCTCGTTACCGGGCATGGAGGCGCGCTGCTCGGGCACGATGACGTCCCGCGGCGCCGGCTCGCTGCCGCGCCGCCCGCCGCGCGCCGCCCGCGCCCGCCCCCGCCGCGCGCCGCCGCGCTGCAGCGCTGCGCACGACAACACCCGTTCAACGATACGATACGCACTTAGCGGGAATTTCCTCGGCTCGCTCGTGATAACGAAATGAAATGAAATGAAATGTCTTTATTTTGCATAGGCCTACGGGGGCACTTACAAATTGTCATTTACAATATGTTTTCTTACACTACCACCGGATCGGA
>MOOZ01000221.1:286775-311147 GCA_002930495.1 Cecropterus lyciades | reverse complement strand
ACGATGACGTCCCGCGGCGCCGGCTCGCTGCCGCGCCGCCCGCCGCGCGCCGCCCGCGCCCGCCCCCGCCGCGCGCCGCCGCGCTGCAGCGCTGCGCGCGACAACACCCGTTCAACGATACGATACGCACTTAGCGGGAATTTCCTCAGCTCGCTCGTGATAACGTGGAAGGAATCCCTCAGATTTAGAATTTTATTATTTAGAGGATTGTTAAAGGTGAAAGTTTTCGAGGGTAGTCTGAGAAGGATGACGATTACGATTACGATTGAAGCCAAATTAATTAATTTGAATAGAGAAATTATTTTGAATAGAGACGTTTGTTTCGTAGTCAAATTACGTAAACGTGACTTTTTTTTCACCGTGAAATGCTGAATCATTTTTGGAAGCTTGCAGTTAAAATTAAATTATTTACTTTTAAAGTTTTAGAGGGAAACTTTTAAAATAATTGGCAACACTGTCTCAGTTCCTACTACTACATCAATGGATCGTCGCCACTGATGGATGGTAAAATGAATTGGTTGATATTGACATTGATGCAGGCTGATTGATGTTTATTTTAGATGGCCACATTTAAAATGAAATTCAATCATCGATCATCAACAAAAAAAATTGCTCAATGATACATTGATCATTGTTCAAAACTTTATCCACTGACATCGAACGTATAATACGCTCGATTGGCGTCAATCGACGACACCGATCAACGATCGATTGATTTTATTAAATTCTCATTTATTTCATAAGAAAGCGTAATTCTTACCACTATACCACCCCCCATAATATGACTGTATTAGAAATGTATCAGGCAAAAAATATGCTTTCTTTTAATTATTACAAGTGTCGATATCAATTACCAATGAAAATGTCTACATAATAGTTTCTATGGAACTTCCTTATTTCTAGACTTAAAAATATGACTGGCCACAATTTAAAATGATCCGTATGGTGAAGTTGATGATTTCAATGGGGTTTTCATAAAAAAATTTACTACTAAAAAGTGGAAATAAAATTGCCAATTAATATGATGCGTGCAATTAATTTGCTAATATACAAAATTTACAACTAACGGAAATTAAATTGATGTTTAAAATGATGTTTCGAATAAATTTTCTAATAAGTATGCAGTACCTACCTAGTAAATATTCACCAACCTAGCTTAAAGATTCACTAAAAGAGTTAAATTTTAAAATTTGCCGATTTAAAAGAAGGGGGCTGTTTTTCTCAAGGTCAGCTTTACGTGGCTTGCAGCCACATAACACCAAATAGCTTGGTCATTCTAGCACCAGCTTCAAAGCTGGTAAAAATGTTGTTTTTAGTGGAGTACTGTAGTGAACTGTCACCTATTGTTTATGGCAACACTTAGTTAGACACACATATATACATGTCACAATTAAAACAGGTCTAAGTAAAACATATGATCTGATAACTAAAATAGACGTGGACGAAGTCGCGGGTAAATGGTAGTTAATACATATAATATCTTTTAATCTTTCTTTAATAACCTTTTATTAATATATTTTTAAAATTTATTGATATTTTTACTACCTAGAGTTTTGTCGACCTCACTCGCAACCTCCCTACAGCTTGACAAAGACTGGTTGAGTGTATCGGGCAGCCGTTTATGTGTGTACGTAAAGCAACGTACCCGGCAGCGGCCTCAGCGGTCTCGCGGCGGCGGGGTCGCTGTACTCCCAGCGCAGCGCGCGGCCGCCCAGCGCGATGACGTCGCCGTGGCGCAGCGCCGCCACGCTCACGCTCGCGCCGTTCACGCGCGTCTCGCGCTCCGACACCGACCGCACCACCGTCTGTGTACGCCAAACATATACGTATGTAATCGGTGGCGTACGATGGGTTTACGCCGCCCGAGGAGAAAGTTGAATTCGACACCCACCCGTTTACGAATTTCAGTCAGCGAAAAAACAGAGTGTCTGTCAGACTTAAATTGACGATCGAAAAAAAGGTCGCCTACATAAATGTGCCGCCCGGGAGCGCAACTCGAATTATCCTACCCCCCACGCTACGCGACTGTATCCAGTATGTTACACTTAAATACAGTAATAACCCGCTTTACGACCCTGTTATGCGCGGTTACACTGTAACACGAATTTCAAAAAATTCAAAAATTTATTTATGTTAGTTATTTATATAGACGATGTTGATGGTCATAAGCAATTAAAAACCGACATTGGGCATTATGAAGTTATTTTACAACAACGTAATAGAAATGTTACCAAAAGAGACAATGTATTTTTCAGAAAAATAACAATTATGCATAGTGTTTTTAGAATTAAAATGATTAATTCAAATGTTTCGTATTTTTATGTATAAGATATTGGCTTTGTATGTATAATCGTTAAACCCAATATAGCGACTTTTACTTTCACCAGGAATTGGCAAGGTATTAAAATGGGGTCTGGATATTGTTGTAAAGTCCACATGGCTTTCAAACATATGAATATAGGGCAAGATGTATGAAAATATTATTTATGTAGGTACATTAAATATTGAACAGTAAGGTTATTCGAATGTGCATGCATACCTGATTAGCATGCACCACAACAGTAGCATGGTGTGGGCTGACAGTGGGCAGCATGACGCGGATGTCGCACGCAGGGTCTGAGCCCAGAGTCGCGAGTCCCTCTGACAGCGGGTAGTGCTTCACATCCCGCCCGGCGCGGTCCAACACCACCAACCGACCACCTGACATCTCTGATACACACAAAAGTATGTTATATTTACAATTTTATTTTCAAACATTGAAATAGGTGATATAATACTATATTATTTTACTCTTTGAGTGCTAGGTTTTGTCAAAATAAAAATACAATTCAGAGTAATTCCGACAACAGTATAATGACACAATTAAAAAAGAAAAGAAAGATAAAAGTTGTAAATTTCAATTAAAAAAATATATCAACAGTAGGAAACGTAGCCTGCAGTCCATCTGATGGTAAGTCACTGGCAACTATAGTGACGAACACCATAGGACAGTTCTACCTGAAACTGATCACAAATACATTTCCACAGTGAGGACTAAGATGTCTGCCCACATGCAAGTCATCAACAGTAATCGACACCGAAACACCTGCACAAGTACTGATAGACCATTGGTAGTAGTCAAACCATTCTGACTTTATAATCATTCTAAGTTTGTTTGAAGAAGAATGTATATTCTCATGTATATTCTCATTCCAATAATTGAACTATTGAATTAAGGATAAAAAGGGAGATATTACTCATATTCCAATAGAAAATTAATCATATCACATGTGTCAGATACAAATAAGTACAAAATGATAATGACTAAAAATTACTTAAGAGTACCTACTTATTTATTTGGTCTACGATGTACAAGAAATGTTTTAAGAACAAAATCCACTTTTACACTCTCAATTATCATAGGAATATTGGGTTTAGGAAATATTCATTAATAATACAAAACAGTCTTATCAACATTTTTTTTTTTGCTTAAGATTTATATGCATAACATCATGGACTATGGATGTTACTTTCGAATTTCAATTTTTAAACATATATTAAATTGAACCAAAAAAAATAAGAATGCATTGAGAAACATTAAAAAAGAAAACTTATATTCTGGCTATTTGAGACAATACCTACATGTTTCATACACAAATATTTTATATTACAGGCCTATGTCATTAATACAGTTCATAGTAGATCAAACAACATTTCTTTACCTTTCAAAATAAATAATACATTTAGTTTTAACCTTCCCGCTGACAATTGCATACTTGTGTGGTATGACTACAAAATCAGCATTTTTATAAATAATATACTTTATTTCTATTCCAAAAATGGTAATTATTTTTTTAGAATATGTCAATAAGTATAATAAAAAAAATTGGTGTTTCTACAATTTATCTAAAAAAATCATCTTTTTGTGCAGCAGGTAAGCAGCAGTGGACGCAAGCTGTCATTGTCAGTTAGTGGAAGTGTTAACTTCTAACACAGTTTAGTTAACTACTAATTTTACTACGATGTGACCTCAATATTATTGATAAATGTAATATATCACATCTGGATCTGATAAACTCTGAAATATTAGAAATTCTCGTGATTTTGAATGAATGTCGTAAAATCAATTTCTTTAAGTATGAAGTATAACTCATGACGCTGCGTTAACTTGACACTAAGCAGACCTATTGCGTGAGGATTATAGGTTATTACAACGTAAACATATTATAAAATGTTATAAAACAATATTTATAGGACATAAATAGGTTACTCGTCATGTTAATTTCTAAAAAGCATAAGGAAATACCCATATGGTGTCAAAAGAAACAATAAAAACAATACATCAATGATGACAAACAGACACATAATTTCCCGCCACTTCATAACAAAATAGAATTTTAGGAGGATACTCCAAAGAAATTGTTTCCAAAGAATTAATTTTTATAAAATACACAAATCCTTAAACCGCATAAATGCATTTTTGGTGTTTACTCAAATTTTAGATGCGCCATTACATGCCGGCGATGCGTCCCTTTAAAATGGTCACAAGTCGCAAAAGGAAAAGAAACAGTAACAAACAGAACTCACCGATGTCAAACAATGGACCACAATTTATTAAATTTGCACAACATAATCGAGCATGAATCCAAGTAACTGAATTATGTCAGTTCTTTGCAATTAATAAATGTCTCAATGCGAAGAAAATACCATTAAAGCAATAACTTTCCACGCACGCATCACTAGAACAAAATAATAATGGCGTCGGTTGAATGTCATTAGTGTTGCCAGCCCCGGTTATTGTTCCCCATAAAGAATAAACAAACAGACATGAACGGCTTGATTTCAAGATTTGAATTTTATCATTCTAATTTACACTAATGAGTTTAATGACATGAATAAAATTTAACGACAATGCTTTTACCAAATTGTATATTGCTCCGTGTTACAATAGAACTGTAGATAAACGTTACTCGAGTAAATTAAATTATTATTCGACATAAAAAGGTGCGATATTCGAAGGTCAATTAATTCCTAAATGACACAACTGAAAAAAACACAACTGATTGTCTACAGTTTTAAAATAATATCAAGAACGTAAATATTACCCGTTAAATATTATATTATAAACACCGCATTAAAATACATAAATTAAAATTAATAGTAAGAAATTATTATCAATCCCACTTTCAAAGCTAGATTTAAAAAAAAGACTAGAAACAACTTGACTTAGGTCGAAAACAGATGACCGCGAATTAATAAAGGTTAAAGGCGCGAAAGACAAAAAAGTAAAAACTTTTTAAATAATTGACTTAAGGCATTTTTTATGGACGGCATATTTGATTTTTTTTTAATTACATTTAATGTAGATAACTTAAATGTACACTAAATTTTAGTTCCTTATGCGTAACTGTTATAAATAATATTATTTATAATAGCTATTATAACCCATAAACAAACATATTATTTCTAAACTGGCATCTAAAGTGACAGTAAAGATTATGATATTTAAATTGAATAGATTAATTAACACGCTACAAATTTTTATAAGGGTTATTTTATAGGGTACATGGTATAAATATATACATAATATATCAATATTGATTTATGAAGGTGAAGAACGGTTGCAGATGTTCCCTTCTTTACTATTACTCAAAAAGCCAGAAACATTGCCCAACATAATTGTTACTTATTAAATGTAATGAAATATAAATGGCATTATGTTGCTTATGAAACTTGCTTAATATTTTGACAAAAATTTTCATGGGCTTTAGATTAAATAAAAAACACAACATCTACCAATAATTTAAACAGTTTTGGTTGGTATATCATTAAGACATATGTCAAATTCTCTTAAGATACAATAATATTAATGTTAAATTGCATAAAAATGAAAATATTTTAATAACAGAGATCATTTATCTTTGCATTTTTGTTCATAACGTTATATTTATACTATTAGGCTTATTAGCTTGAGTGAATAGATTATCTATAGGCCATTAAACATGGCCGACAGCGTTTTCGGTTATTGGAAAAATATAATTTAATTAAAATTTTATTATCCACCCACCCATGGATCCCATGGGACTTAGACGAAAAATACAATATATTTTTTTATGAAATAATTGAACAATTATAATATCTTTTTAGTAAACGAGCCAAAAAGCCTATTATTTGGATACGATATGAACATGTGACAGCACTTAAATAATTAATTTATATTAATCTTCCTATGTAAAATAATATTAAAAAACCTAACTTATTAAAACCAATAATTTTATTGTGAACTTTCATAGTGATTTAATTTTTTATTGAATTGTAATGTTGCCAGCCCTGTATAAATGTCAAAGCAGTGTAAAACAAACTGCAATATTGAGTACTCTTGTTTATTATATTTGTAAAAGATTTATTTACATGTGACGAAATTAATTTAAGTTTTCAGGGATATAAAATTAAAGTACTTATTACTCATAAAGTAAATTACTTCAGTCTAAATTATCAATCTATCTTATCTTAATAAAATTTATCTTGCATACTAGATTTTAAACTATAATGGAAGTGAACAATCCCCATAACCAAAGCTACTGGTTTGTAGTGAGAGAAGATCAAAGCAACGTTATATTTAGCAGCAACAACTTCACAATACAGAACCCCCAAAGTAAGTAATTTACTAAATATAATGATAAATTGAGGCAATCAAAGTTCTAACCAATTTCTGTTTAATAAAAACAGTTTAGTACTGTTGTTTTGATTTGAAGTGTGTACGGGAGACATATCAGAGCTGCTAAAACTTAGTCATCAAAAGTAGCACTTCAATTAAGACTGATATAATCTAGAGTTGTTATATAATGTCCATGGATGGCAGTGGTTGCTTATCATCAGGTGGATGTATGATTGTTACTTCTATAATAAAGAAAAAACAATTGACTTTTATGATCTTATAATTATATAACATAAGATAAAAAATATGAAAACACATTATGTTTTCTTATTCCAGTTGCTGGCCAAGAAACCAGATACATAGTGGACACATCAGATGACAGGCAGTACATCCAGATAAATGATGCACCACTTACGCTCAGGGAGGATACTTCAGAACATTGTGAAAAGGAAATTTCCCAGCTGCCCAAGGAGGAAGATAATTTTTGGGATAGAAACAAAATTAAATCACTGCTCACATTGTGCCTAGAAAATAGATTCAGAATAACCAATCACGACAAAACACTGTGGGAGGAAATAGCCGCAGTCATTGGTGCCACTACAGAGGAGTGCGATAAGAAGTACAGGAACCTAAGGCGCACTTATATCAGGCTTTTAAAGAAGAAGAGATTAGGCAAAGATATAAAATGGGTTCACTACAACTTGTGTGAAGAGGTGTTTGTGGACTGTAAGTCTCTTTCACCTTCTATGCTGGAGCCTTGGGAAGACACTAAGATTAGAAGGCTGCTGAATCTTTACATTGATAATATCAACAGGTTCCGCAGCACAGACTGTCTACAAAAAGAAGTGTGGAAAGATATAGCCACTGAACTGGGTACCACTGAATATAACTGCTATCACAAGTTCAAAAATTTAAAAAGAACTTACTTTAACTGGCTACACAGGAGTCGAGAGACTGGCAAAATAATAAAGTGGCCATACCATCACTACTTTGAAAGAATATTTTACAATTACAATCCTAATATAGGGCCCTGGAACCGGACCAAAATAAAACTGCTTATAGATGCATACGCTCAAATAGCACATAAATTTAGAAACCCAAAATTTCAAAAGAAGGAACTTTGGAAGGAAATATCTTGTGTAGTCGGAGAAAGCCCTAATAACTGTGATAGGAAATTCAGGAACTTAAAACAGACTTATATTCGTTTGAAGATGCGAGCAGATGCTGGAGGGTCAATAACAAAATGGCGATACTACAAGGATTTTGAACAGATATATGAAAATCCAAGATATAGTACTATGGACGATGGTATACAAAAATATATATACAAGCCTGAAGAAGATCAGGACTACATTAAACAACTTCTTACATATTACTTAGAACATAAGGAAAAGTTTAGAAACCCATTTGTAAAAAAGAAAACATTATGGAGAGTGATCGGTCCAAAGATAGGATTATCATCAGATGAATGTGATAAAAAGTTCAGAAACTTAAAACAGACCTATATAAGGCTGATGGAGAAGAAACGACTAACAGGCAAAGGTAATAACTGGCCCTATTATACTTATTTTGAACAAATATATAATGAGCCCAAAAACATAAGGGATCAACAATGCAATCACTTGTACAGTATCGATAATGCAACATTGACTACAATTAAAAGATCTGTGCAGAATGTCTGTGACTTCAGGGAAAAGGATAAATTTGAAAAGTTAATGCAAGCTATAGAGGACTCTAATAATATTCAGAGAGAACGGAATAGAATACTACAGGCCCTACTTAATAGGAGATAAGAATTTAATAACATTAGCGAAAGGCATGAAATAACATCATCTAAGCTAAGCTTTAATTCAGTATAAAAATAACTGGGTGTTCTTAATTTTCATCAATATTAATAGAAACGACATTTTATCTGCGCTCTGTAACTGCCACTTCATCACTTGAAATAAATCATGCCTGTTATTCTTGTACCAATAACAATGTACTCCACATCGAATTTGTTGTCATGGTCTCTCAACTAGTATGTTACCCAAAAGTAACGACCATTTGAGGAGAAATAAGTCATTCCTAATCATGTGAGACAAGCTTAGAAAACTTGCATACCCAATGCTGTGTTATTGTTTCCTTACGAAGTCGCGGGAGCGGCACGAAATTATTATATGGCGAGAGCGGCTAAACTGTATTTGTATGTTTGAACTAGCGACTGCGTAAACTCCTGGAAGTCAATGTTAATCTGAATCGCTAGATCGCCGCGCCCGCGGGATGTGATCAAGTACTTATAATGCTATTTTCTTTTGTTTTATAGTGTTTTTATGCTACTATACAAAGTGCTGAGCGCTGTTTATCTTAAGATTTTTATTGATTTGAGAGTTCAGCTAAAACCTCGTTATTTGTATGTATAATAGAAAAAATAAATTGCCTTGTAAAACATTTAATTTATTGATTTACAAATAGGGATAGTGTATTAATGTCCTCAAACATATTTATCTCTAAGTATTTTAGACATTCATAACCATGACCATTGCTGGTCATGGTTATATTGAATTTATTAAATACAATATTTAAGTTCCTTCTATTGAGAAGGTAAATTTTCTTGTCTGAAAATTCACGCAGGCGAAATAACGGAAGTAGCAGGAATAAAAAAAACATAATATGTTTAGAAATGGTTTTATTTTATTATTACCGTTCTTATGTTTTATGTATATGTACAAACAAACTATAATAGATTATCAGTTTTCATTCTGAAATGAGAAATCGTTAGCAATTCAATACATGTTGTCGACAGGCAGCTACTCAATACAAAATGATCAATGTCTTAACATACACTGATTATGC
The DNA here is from genome assembly GCA_002930495.1 of Cecropterus lyciades. Classification (NCBI taxonomy): domain Eukaryota; kingdom Metazoa; phylum Arthropoda; class Insecta; order Lepidoptera; family Hesperiidae; genus Cecropterus; species Cecropterus lyciades. The sequence continues at coordinate 301,675 of MOOZ01000221.1, read as the reverse complement.
TTACGTCTTAACTTAAAAATACATCTGTGTGAATTTAAAACTTATCATAAATTTGCCATCAATAACACTATACCACAGTAAGGAATGGAAAAAATTTAAGTTCAGAAAAAATGAAAAAAAGTCACACTCGATCTTCAGTAACCACACAGGATCGGATCAACGGTTGCAGATACCTCGACCGGTAGAAACTTATCACGAACATATACGCACACGTCCACTCTCTCACTCACGCTCGAGTCGATACAACGCTAACCTAGACTGAATTACCACACTATGTCGTACAACTAAGAGATGCGGCCGCGGACCGCCCGCGCCGCGGAGCCAGCGAGCTCGGAACATTACACTAGGTAAGCGTTACCTAAACCGTTACAGGAGTCAGTCTTGCGGGCGGTCGAGGCGGCGGCGTCGGCTCTTCACTTCTTGGCATTCTTCTTGGGCGACGCGGCCTTGCCTTTGGCATTGTTTGAAATCTTCGGCTTCTTGCCCTTGGGCTCGCCCTCTTCATCATCCTCGTCCTGTTTCAAATGTTCAAATTGTAATACGACAATAATTTAACAAGTTTCAAACATAAACAAAAAGTGTCTAAGTGCATAATTGGCCCAACTTTTCAAGAGTACTATTAAGTAACTGTAATAAGTAAAAACATAATTTAACTAGCTTTTAAAGATAATGCAAATAAACACTACTTATAATGTGTATCTAAAATCAAGCTATCAGAAGGTAAAGGGAATAAGAATGAGTACAGAAAACCACCAGCCAATGTAAGACTTCTACATTACTTTCTCAATAAAAAAAATTTTGATAAGCAATTTATTGTATATAGGCCCAGTTTTACTAAAAAATGACAGCCGAAATTATGATTTTATAAATTTTGGTGTATTTAGTTGTTGCAAACTTAGCTTTTCACGAAGCAAGCAACTGTCATAGTTTGGCAGAATTAGGCATAAGAGCCCTTTTCCCTCTGTTAGATGTCTAGGTGTTCCATTCATTTCACTTATTTTATTAGTTGAAGGTTTTCAGTACCTCATTCGTCTTGCGCTTGCCTGCTGACGCTTTCCTTTTATTCTCATCTTCCTGCAAATTTAGTTATCTACTGAATCACTGAGTTTATCAAAAGTATATTATCAAAATAAAACTGCATTGATAAAAATAATCAGGACACTGAAAAGATGAATCATTATGCATATAACCTTGATTTCACAATGATATGTATGTGCAACCTCAATAATGAATAAAATCAAAATCATGCAATTGCAATATGATTTTAATAATAATATGCCTCTGACCTATATTCAGAACAATAGTCTATGATGCACATACATGATCTAAATATCTGTATATCTGCTTGGAAATACATTTTTATAGATAATTATTATTACATACTAAAAACAAATACCAAATCATAAGTTTGTGGTAATTTTTAGTGTTAAATCATCAAAATACATAACAAATTCTTCAAAATTATTAAATGGCAATAATTAACATACATACATATATATTGTACAGCAAGATCTTATTAGAAGGACATAGAAATTGTACAGCAAGAGCTTATTTATTAAATAAAAAAAAATTATAGCAGTTTATCAATTGAAAACTGTTCTTCATTATATCACTACTTCTTCGTTTATAGCATTGAACTTCAAAAATTATAACAAGTTTAGTACTGACCTTGAACTGGGAGTCATCACCCTCCTCTTCATCAAGCATCTCTTCCTCCATCTCTTCCAAATCTTCAAATTCCTCCACCAAAGCACCAAGTAGATGCTGACCAATCAAATGCACCGGCCCTGAGCCCTGTAAATATAAATTATAATAACTTTTCTGACATTTTATGTACAGAAATTGTATGTTATGTTCAATTAGTAATCAGACAAATGCCTCAAGATATCATGAGTGGGCAGTGCAACATCAAAACAATGTTACAAACCCATCAATTACACATTGGTTGTTTTATCATCATGTCAATTTGAAAAAGAAAAAAGGTACATTTTTTTTAATTCTTCAAAAAAAAGGAAAGAGTTCCCAATAGTGCTAATATTTTTTTTTGATATATTTGTTACTCAAAAACTTACATTACTGATTAACAGATTTGGATCAGTTCAAAAAAAATACAGAACAAAAATACAAAATAGAATATGGTTCAGTTTTAAGTCTAAATTTCATTTACCTGTACAAGAGTGAAGGTGACAGGTGCATCGGGGAACTCAATGTCAAGGCGTGCATGCCTCGTCTCGCCAACCTTCAGAATGGCCACCGGGATCTTAATTGAGTCCTGCAGGCACATTGTCTCCACCTGGATATAATTACATTGCTTTTTACTTCACAGGAAAGTTTTCATAAAGTATACTTACAGTGCTTATAAAGTCATTTATACAAATATCAATCAGACAAATGCCTCAAACAATCACGAGATAGAGAATGCAACATTAAAACAATGTTGCAAACCTTTCAACTTGACATTGGTGTTATATCATCACATTGATTTTATTATGTACAACACTAATAAACACATTTAGCAATAAAATTGATCTAGTATAAATTCATACAACTTGAGTTTTTACTTAGCACTTGTATAAGAAATATAAAGTTAATTTATGCATAATCTCCACAATCCACTATATATATAACTACTAACAGCCACAACTTCAAAACCTGCACATGGTTTTTTACTCTCTGTGCAATTTCATTACTCATAACAATGAGACTTACTATAATGACTTAGCATGAGGAATGCTATTTTGAGGTTATACTATTCAACATAAATATATACTATAGACTTGGTTAATTTTGTACACAAAGCTTGGTCATAAGTCAAACTACTCCTAATGACTAATATTTAGACGCGAGATCTCCTCATGCAAAAAATCCACATTATCCGCCACTTAATTGATTATCACATTGAAAGTGGCCAAGGAAGCGTTAAAATAGAAAGTGGCATCATCTCACCTGGACGACGTTGAGTTCATCGGGCTTGGCATCGGGTCCGAGCAACGCTTGGCGGATTAACAGCTTGTTGCTGCGGGGGTACTCCGCCTTCGCCTCGGGGTCCCACGTCTCCGTGGGGTGTGACGTCGAGAGTGTGACACCTGAAAAACGCCGACACACATCTTTAATTCACAAATAAACAACACTCACCACTAATATCGAATGAAAACGTCACGTAAACAACTAAGCGGCCCGCGCACACAACAACAACGCCGGGGACTGAACCGACGGTTACCAACTAGAGACGCTTGGACGCCATACTTTCAAATTACCCGCCTCGCCGACACCGACTTCGCACAACGCATATTCGCAACACACCGCGCCCAACCAACTGATCGATCGATAAGAATTATCGCACTATAACAAGCTAATGACTCAAACGACGTATAACGCCCTTCTTCGACCATCTCGACTGTTACATGCAAGGTTTCGCTGTAGTACGATGAAAATGGCGGCAAGGTGTTTTGTTATATTACAAATATAAACAGCAATACGACAACATGATTGAGTTAAGATATGCTCAGTATTATACAAACTTAGGCAACAATCGAGTATTAATTACGAAATTATATTGCGATATAAAATGGCGAAGGAGCCGGGTGTCAAAGCTAACGCTATATTCTCCAATATTTCGTGGGCAAAGTACAATACTAGAGAAGTAAATAATATAACAATCAGATGTCTAACGAGTAAAAGTTTAATACATACCGTAAAAATATTCGTCAGACATGGTGATTTCACTAATTTATTGAGATTTTTGCGACACGTTCACGTGCGATGCCGGCGCACACAAATCTGAGACCAATGTTGCCATTGACTTTCCTTACTACATTTATGGTTGCAAATTTTGACAGTTGAAGGGCAAAAAAAAAAGTTTGCTAGTCGACATTAAAAATGCTTAATTGCAAATTAAATAAAATAGTAACCATCCTTTTACTTTAAAACTAGTGAAATATTTTCGTAAATTTATAAAATATGTATATAAATACAAACATTACTAAAATACACTTTTTAATTAGTTTATTAAAACAATTGCTATGATATATTGCGATTTTAAATGTTTAGTTAATTAATAATAGACCTGTATATCCGGAACATATTATTCATTTGTTTACTTCTGTTGTACAAAAACTATCTCATACAAAAATTATAACTGTAGAAAGACTATTAACTTATAGTTTCTTTTTCTTTCTAGGTTTAATTCATAATAATTATTAAGTAACCATACTGCGTTTTGCATAAATTCACATAACATTTGTGATTTACATAATAATACTTCCGGTACTGTTTATTTTCTATTATTGATATCCTTTTAAATGTGGAATTTAAAAATTTTACAATTACGGCAACACTCTTATGTATTTATGAATTGACGTACAATTTATTTTTATTGTATCAATACCAACCAAAGGAAATGAATAATGTTTACTCTGAGGCACTGGAAGATCCAGAAGCTTACTAGGGCTAAAAACTAAATAGATATAAGTCTATTCATCGCCCGGTAAAAATTCAAAAGGAACGCTTAAGAATTCGTTCACCCCTCAATCCATTCTCCCCATGTTCCTTATTAGATGACCTTTTTCCGCTATCAAATGGTTTGACAGCTTTCTACTATTCAGCCCCTATTATAGTAGAAGAGCTACCGAACCATCCGAGTAACCTACTACCCACAAAGCTAGATTTTTTTTAAATATTAATTTTCTATCGGTTAATTATGAAAGTGCCGTTCTGGCAGGTTTCCCCCGGTTGCGTCATCCCTTAAAATTTTGACAATGCAAAAAAATAATTAACTTTAACCTGCTCCCACAAGGCTACAATTTTTATTTATATTTATTAAGAAAGACATTCAACGATCAAAGAGTTTCAGGGTGATTTCCTTGGTACCACCAATCTTGTTCTAACTTGATACAAATATAAGAAGAATGACGAGACCTGTTATTCCTGTTCAGATGCTATAATTATATTTTAAATAAGTAGGTAAAAACTCTGTCATGCTTTTCTGTAGTTACAAGTTAAAGAGTAATAATCATAGGGAACTATCAATAATAGAAAAAAATCTGATATAATGGAACTTTAATGTATACTGCACTTATATAATTTCTGCTTAAAACGGAACGTTTATCTGCAAAGTAAAGAGGCCATTTTGAAAATATTTATATAAGGGCAAAAATTGATTGGTCAATTACCTTCAGTGCCTTTTTATCATTGGTTAGAAAATTCTGGTATATGCAATATTTACCAATGAAAAATTACAAAGTTCTCATTTCATTGATGCATGAAATGTTGCTGCCCCTTGTTTCGGGCTGACACAAATTTATTTGTCAAAATACCGTATAAACTTAATTGCCTTCATCTCCGTTGTTTCTTCTGAGTTTTTGTCCCGTCGCCCCCAGTTTTTTTCGCCCGTCTCTTATGTACATATTTCAGTAATCAAGTACAGTTTTCGGCTCGGTAATCGTATTCATCAATCGTCGCACGGAACAACGGGCACTATTTCTGTGATAGAGTGAGTGACTCGTATCGCTTAAGTTCTCGTTCTTGACCTTAGGCCATCGATGCTTCGATGCAGTTTTATGTTGTGTAACGACGCCAAAAATCGCGGACGAGCGATGCCAAGATTGCCAAGTGTCGCGTCGTGCGACCACCGATGCGCGGAAAGGCTCTGGCTCGTTTAGCCATCTGTCAAACATTCCAATAAGAATCGGACCAGTGAAATTTGCTTATCGTTGCACTTCTTGCGACGTCGGACGCGTAAGTAGATTAAGACAGCCAGCGCGACGTCCGATCACCCTCGCGCTGAACAGATAATATTTTATTTTTAGGTGAGAGACAGTATCGGAGCGCACGGAGTCGCGAGCGCGCGGAGGTCGAGTACACCTGTGTAAATAAGATTAAGGAAAGAACATCGGACGATGAGAACGTCATAGTGGTGCGGCGAGCGTGTGAAGTACCGCGCGGAACACATGTTATAGTGCATGGTACGATGAGCGAGGAGGCTGCGAGCGATGGCAGCAAGAAGAGTCCCTCGGTGGGCGCGGCGGCGGCGGGGCTGGCGGGCGCCGCGTGCACCGCGCTCGACGCCTCCACCAACACCACACACACGAACGCCGCGCAGGTGACAACACCATGCCACCACTCGCTATCGCATTATGTAGACACTGTAGGCTAACATCAACAACACTGGATAATTATACATTTCTTACTGCATGGAATTAATAACATATCCAGTAGTAACATAGGTATCTTGTCAAACAATGTATAGTTACTTATTTTTTATCTCCATAAACATAAAATAATTAACGTTGAATCTTGTTATATTAAGTAATATTTGCAAAAAACTATACATACTAAATAATAGAATGTGATTATGGAAACATTGCATATTTTCCAAATGTAAGGTCGAAGTAATTTATATAGAAACGAATTTACATATTATTGATCTACAGTTTTAACACAAGTTAATTCACCTCAATATCAAAATAAATATATGATATTTTCATGATACCAATAAATTGTGAAAAATATACTATATTGAAATAATTCCATATTATGAACCCATGCCTTACAGTTTATTAAAAGTGAAATAGTTATTGCAATTCAAACTATAACCAAATTTTTGCTCCACATTTCTTGTCCCATCATATCTACAGTTTGCTCCTAGCTAAATAAAGGTCATTGTTATGTAGTACAAACCAGACGTTTAATCTTATTTGCAGAAATTACCCAAAAACAAAGATAAGTTTGAAAGATAATATATTAGCATTCAGATTTACTAGTTGGTATTAGGTCATGTGGGTTATCATTAGTGGTTACTCATTGTTTTTATATAAAAAAACTATTATTATTAATTATTTATATTAAATTATAAGATCTTATCTACAAATTAATATTGGATATAGAATAGAAATTTATCATCATTGTCTTAGCAGTAGCAACATCAATAAACATTAATGTGTGAAATGCGATTTCAATGGTAATTTCATTCCATTAACATATAAGACTTTATGACAAGATTGCCTGTAATTTTACTATGTGAAAGTTGGTTTAGTACGCATATGAGGCTAAGATCTTAGTCTTCAAGATAATATTGCTTATATTATCTGCCTCCGCTAGAACCCCTATTCTATATGGAGTGGATAACAGATGTCCATGGACAGCAGTTACCATTTAGCGTCAAATGTCCTCTTGTGTTTGTTCATTGCCATTTTGATCTGTGAAAGGGGCATGGTCACAAGAATTACAATATGACAGATATACTTGTCTACTATGAATTATGAAAATACCACAATTTTACTAGAAGTGTGTTCCAAAGCACAAAGATATTGTGCAAAAAATTTGCATAGGGCACAGTTGGTGTATCTAACTCCTATATAGTATAATGACTAAAATATGTATTGATCTCTTCTTTTATACATTTTTTTTGTAAGACTGAAGTAGCAAATGTGATGAAGAATGTGAATGTGAAGAAAATTAAGTGCATGCTACTTTGATGGTAAGTGGCCACTGTCGCCCATGGACATCCTGTAAGTACACTGAACGTTCATACTGAACTATTATATTTATTATAGTGACTACATTAAGATAATAATAATGTGAGCCGGCAATCACACCATTTTACCGCAACACAGAAATTGTTTCACGCTAGAAACAGATGTGGTGGTGGGAACAGCCCAATCGAACTATATGCATTACACAAAAAAAAGTATTTTCACTAATTAGGATCATTCTTTAAATGGTATTTTCCATCACTGTACTAGAATTTCTTTACTATCAAATAACCCACACTGTAAAGTGTTATCTATATGATATACAATTTCAATAGGGTGTTACTAAGTATTTATATTGTGTGTAGCAGATGACAGCGGGTTCAGCACCCTCTACCGAAAATCCCAAATGGAGCTGTGAGGTGTGCACCTATGAAAACTTCCCACTCTCACGAAAGGTATTGTTATATGGTTCCCACATAATCATACTAATACTATACTGATGCCAGTTTAAGGTTTTTGTGTGTTAGTAAACAAGCTTAATTGGCAATTTGCACTGGGATTTGTGCTAATAAAACATTCATGTATAATAATATTACTTATGTATTTATTTACTTTAGATGTAAAATTATTAATTTTTTGGTGTTGTATTTGCAATCAGTCTTTGACTATAAGCAGATGGTTTGTGTGCTTATTAACATTATTGATTAACGAAAATTTTATTTATTCAAAGTTAGTTACAGTTTAATTAGTTCTACAATGAAAAATGTACAAGAATAAAAAACAGTTTAATGATACCTTTCAAGTGTTATGAATGAAGCTAATGCTTTGGATTAAAAAAAAAAAAACTTTATTTGCAAACCAATGTGATGATGGCACATAGATGAGACAATTTTTGGACGGTGTTAGCTATTCCTATAACTTATATGCTCATTCTACTTTTTATTTTACATATGTACGATTTATTGATAATTTTGAGCAATTTAATAAATTGTAATTCTAAAGATTTACATTTAATTTAATACTTTGATTTGATAATGTTTATTATTATTTAGGCATACATGTCACTAACATTACACTATCTTCATAGTTTTTGCTTATAAGCCTGTATATTTGTTTATTACTAATTTTTTTTACCAGAAATGACTACTACTACTAATACTCAGACTTAGTACGGAAGTATAAATTGATCAATAATCCATGATTTCTGTATACATGAAAATCTAATTGTAGACAAAGGAATGCTCTGCTTTGGTTCTATACTCCACTCTATATTCTAAAGAGGACATTCATAGCAAGCATTTACATTTTTGATGCTAGTTTCTTACTATTAATGTTTACTTTGACATTTCCAGTGTACAATGTGTCGATCTCCGAAGCCGTGTCTCGGCGAGGATATCTTCAAGCTGCAGGACGGCGCCAGCGCGCTGCCCTCACCCGATACTTGTGGTTGGTATCTGATTTTTAAAGAACTTACGACGTAGTAAAACATGCCATTTGCAGCTGTATTATTTAATAATTTATTTGCATATTTATCGTAATACATTTAATAAATAGTTACAGTACATAATGGTGAACTTAATGCCTACTCGCATTCTCAGCCATTAAATTTTTGGATTACGTTAATAATTTGTGTCAGTTGTTAACATAAGAAAAAAGCACAGAATAATAAAGTAATGTAACAAAAATAAATACATATACATATTAAGTTATGTGGATAATATCTGTTTTTGTAAACTTTTAGTATATATCAACAATGCAAGCTCTATTGTGTGCTTACTTGAATTGTGTGGAAATTTTAAAGTTAATTTATCTTGCGTGAGGCATTCTGATTAAGCCTACAGGTGTAGTAAAGCATCTGTATTGCACTTCAGGTGTGATATAATGATAGATGGAATATAGATATGTAACAACAATATTTTACTATTATTTTATTTCGAGTGTTGCCTCATCTCGATCTGTTGTGACACAGTTCTTGCATTTCGGTGAAGAGTGTGGTTGCTCACATTCATTTGATCAAAGTGATCATCATAGTCCTCGAGAGTAGAGACAGTAGAAACAGCGCCTGTTCTATATGAAGTTGGTAACTGAGGTTCATCGGCGGTAGTGCCCACTTGCAGACCGCGTGCTCGTTTGCTATATCAATCTTGTAAAAATCTAAAAAAATGAAAAGGCCAGTACTTACACAAAAAAATATTGCGACAAAATTATTCATGTCTGAAATTTTGAACAGTTACGTTTCAGTTCTATGATAATAATAACATTAATAACATAATCAATTTTTAATATCATTGTATGTCTTTATCAATGTTCAAGAAGCGGAGGCGGTAGCAGAAAGACTGAAGCCCTTGAGGATATCGTCTCCCCAGGGCCAGGCCAGCGCTTCCACTGTAAGCAAGTGGGCTTGTAGTGTGAGTATATTGTTTATATTACTTCTACTTGCGGTTAACTATGTTTGTGTGATTTTCGTATACTTTCAAACGTAACGTTGTAAGTGTCTTTTATCATTTGCAAAAGGTCTATTTGTTTCGTTGAGACAAAATTTGTCTCACCTAGTTGACCTAGTCAACTTGTTCTAAACGCGATTTTTCATTACATGGTACTTTTGGTGATAATGCTTATGAAGTATATTACAAAAAACATTTTTGAAACGAAAACAGACACCTTTATTATGATGTTATAATTATAAATGTATTATAAAGAAGAAGTTAATAGTAAGGAGACTTAAGATTAATTATAACAATGTACTGAGCACCCAAATTGACGCAAGCGCGCCTTGCGTCACACTGTTCTTTCATGATGATTTGTAATTTGGTGTGTTCTCATACTTCACGCGACCAATCCACATCACGTGCACATTTAGCTGTGGATCGTAATCGTAGGGAGGATCGTGGCTGTTATCGTGACAAATGCACAAGTACATTGCAATCGCATCTGTATTATATTAATATTTATAGTTTTACAATTGTAGCAAATTAATAATGTATGATGAAGTATGTAATGCACTCGATTTTCGTAGATTAATAAATCAGTGTTCATTGGGTTTAAAATTTAAGGTTGCTTAATAGTAGCAATAATATTTTTATTATTGCTGTCTGATCTTCAATTCTGTGAAATTTGTTTTTTTTTTTTCATTTACGTGACATTTTTTTTAATGTTTGCTTGTTTAAAAATTAAAGGTAACAAGGAAAAAAGAATTCGTACTTGATTGTTATAAAATGTATTGCTTTAATTGTTGTTTTTCTTTCATCTAAAGGTTCAGGTCCAAAAAAAGTAACATTTATCGTTAAACAAAAGCAGAATGTTGTAAATGTTTATTATTAGCACATTAGTTACATTGGGCGGCAGCCGGAGGTCGCAGAGAAACACGAAATGCATCTTAACATTTGATTGAAGATAAAATTGGTTACATTTTGAACTTAATATTAGAGGTGTGAGACTAAGTCAATGCGAGAGCTCGGAGTGCCGTTCGTTCCCACGACATGTGGGGCCGCTCGAGCTGCTGCGTCAGCTCCTCGGGTCGCTGGATGCAATAGGGCTGTGCATCCGCATTGAGCTACGTAACACATTTATATTTTTATTTATTTATTTTTTTAGAACTAGCAACATACGATACAGCAGTGATTATCATACATGGTACAGTTATGTATACATATAGTCTTAGTGAGTGATTGTTGTTACGATTAGAAGCAATCACGACATGTATCAAACATATAAACATGAAACATGTCGTTCCAGACGTGCACGTACGAGAACTGGCCGCGCTCGCTGAAGTGCGCCATGTGCGGCGCCGCGCCGCCGCCCGCCGGTCGGTACCCAACCCACATTCGTTACAGATTTCAACTTCACACTTCAATTTTTAATACGTTTTTATCAGCTTCGGTCGTATCTATGTATGTATGTTTGCAACGGAATCTTTGAACGCGATTTTTACCCACTTTGAAACATCCGATTAAATTCATACTCTGCATGCTTTTCGAGGACCGATAAGAATACAATATTCTATAGATAACTCTTTATATATCCACCCATATGAGGGTTAAATAGGGGATGAAAGTTTGTATGAAAATCCCCCAATTTTGATGGAAGCTCAATGTAACTTAGTATTTGGATTTATGGCAATATAAAAGAACACATATTTCACCGTGTTTGGAAAATTATCCCTTAAGGTGTTACAAGTTTGCAAGTCCGCCAATTTTCATGCAAGCTGAATGTGATTTAGTATTTGGGTTTGTGACTAGGAAGGCTGTTTTCACATATGATGCGTTTAAATCAATTCTTCCTACTAGAAAATTATCATCGATAAGACTATACAAGAAAAAAACGTTTAAAAAAACAAAAAAAAAACGCTTTTGTAACTAGCTCAACTGAAAAGTAGAAAATTAATAATAATTTAAAAAACTTAAAAAACAGGCTTTTGACACAAGTTGAACTAAAAAATCGAAAATAATTTTCTATATGTTAAAAAAATAAGTAATAAGAAAAAATGTTTTTATCGTAAAAAAAAGCGTGGGGTGTTTGTGCGATATTTTATAATGACATTGATAAGCTTCTAACCCTGCTTGCTGATGCTTGCTGCCATCTGATAATAAATAAATAATGCTTTCTACACTCATAGCCCTCCACTAGGATTTCCCCGTGATGTGGGTGACATGGCAAATATAGACAAATACACAAACACTCATACCCAAAATAAAAATATAAATTTATCATTCAAATGTCTGTCTGAATGGGGAACGAACCCGGAACCCACTGCGTGTCAGACCCGTAAGGTGACCGTTCCGCCACAAGGATCGATAGACTGTCACTTCTTTGATTCAGATTAAAAATGACGTTGATTTAAAATTTTGGGAAAATGCTACCAGTTTTTGACACCATATACAGCCACACTGCAAATAAATTCACCATATTATTAATATACAGACATATTGCGAATGAATATTGTTCGATTTATCCACAGGTATAAATGAAATATGCAATAGTCAAAACGCGTCTCAACACGATTTGGATTCCAATAGCCGTCGTTCCAAGCGGCGGAATAACAATCCTGACTGGATCTGGCTCCAGGCTTGTCTCGGTAAGTTTAGAGTACTTGGTTAGGACAAATGAGTAGGATAAAAGGAACCTAATACGAAATTTGCATTTTTCTCCCGAAAATGTAAAAACAACATAGTTATATAAATTTTGGAGAATTTTAAAAAGGCCATGGTTATTAAAAGGACACAATTTATATATGTCCTTTTGTAGCACAAAATTGCCTTTCACATTCCTCGGGAGTAGCGACACATTAGTCATTGACTTCAGATAGACCTGTCCTATACGAAGTTACTGATGATGATACTGATGAAGTTACTGAAGATGTTAATGGGCGTCAGCGACCACGTGAACGTACGCACGTATCAGGTGAACTACATGCTGGTTTGCTGCTTCAATCTGATGATGAATGGACATCGATTATCAACCCCCACGTAAGATCTGAGTCTTACCGGAGGTTAGCCACAGATGCCTTGCTGACCAAGTTATAATGTCTCGGATAAACATGTCTCCCTTACTACAAACAAAAATAGTAGAATTTCTGTCAGTTTCTAACGCTCAGTCTCTAACGTTCCCAGGCGTGGTGGAGGGCGAAGCCCGACGCGTGGAGGCGTACCTGGCGGCGGGCGGAGACCCCGCGCGGGCGCTCACGCCGCCTGAAGTGGCGCTGCTCGACCGCGCCTCCGCCTTCGACGCCGGCCACACGCTCGTGCACCTCGCCATCAGGTACCGCGTCACACCCGGAGGGCCTCTCGGGTCTCTGCTAGTCAGGGATGTGAAGTACCACTGCCAGATATAAAGGGGAACGGTGGCATTTAACAAAAACGTTAAAAATAAGCGAAATTAAAGACGGTTACACAAAGACGAATCAGGTACCGCCCCTAGGAGACAAAAATGACGGGTGGCAAAATTAAGGACAGTTACATGAAAAAAAATAAAAACTCAGTTTGAATAAATGTAAATATAAAATTAACATCAAAATAAATGTTACCCATGTGTCAAGCGAGCAACATTTATATGAAAAAAACAATGACTACATACAATGTATACTACGATGTATACATACATGTATACTTTTTCATATACCACGTTGGTAAAACTGAACGAATGTTTTTAACATGTACTTTATTGATAGGTTTCAGAGGCAAGACATCTTATCAACGTTACTGTCTCGGATATCGGGCGGCGGGCCCGGCTTGAAACGTTCTCCTTCTTACGTGGGTAAGATGCGACTATAATTATATCTTATGTTTAAAGTGTTTTATAATATGTTCAAAATATATTACTTGAAGTGTCAACAACATGCAATTGCCACGGTTTACTTTTACTACTTTTTTATCTTATTTTTATCTCCTAATAAACTAAATAATGATGTTGAGATTCGTGAAAATTTTACGTTATTTTTTGTTCACAAATGTCATCAAAACTATGTCATAAGACAGGGGTTCCGTCAAAGGGCGACAGGGGGCGTTGCTGTCCCCCTGGGGGTTCGAAAACGTCCTATACATTTTATTTCTCCCGATAATCGTCGCCAAAGGGAGTAGCAGGCCCCTTCCGCCTAAAAATGCAAAAATGTTCCAAATATCAACTATCCCCCTACCTCAAGCTCAACAGCTGGCGGCTCTCATGTCGCGAGGAAAGTAATTGAATTGATTGAGTAAATAAATTGAAATGTCGTTTGAAACGGTTTTCATTACTTGTTTTCAGCACCGGACCTGGCGACGGCGATCCGGCGGCACATAGCGAGCTGCATCCGCTACAAGAAGGGCAGCTTCCCTTGCCGCTACGTCAACGAGATATGCACCTTCTCGCTGCCCGCAGGTATACTACATAAATGAAACTGAAAGCTATACGAAAAAGCTTAAAAAAACAGTTCTATCACTTGATTATAAGAAGAAATATGTTTTGCTTTATATTATAACAGCAGTGTTGAGCGTTAATGTAGTTCGAAGATTGTGGAAAAAAAATACATTTATGCAAGACTGACCGGCATACTGATTGGTTCGCTACTCAGGTCGCGTAGTGAAACGTGAAAGTGAACCAGTCAGTATGCTGGTTAGGCACGCAGTAGGTTCCGGGATCGATTGCTCTGAATGATGGAGGAGAATGCTCTGGAGGATGGCATCCATGGTGCCCATCAATCTGGAGAAAATCCTAGTGTAAGGCTATGGGTGTAGTCATTGTAATTATTATCATTAATGTGCTTATCTTAGTCTTCACGGGAAGTGATCGTTCGTAGAAATAGAAGTCATAGAAATATTATCCCAAAATCATATCTTACTTACCATTGATTACATTGAGAGTGGTAACCATTTACCACCACTGTATACCCATTTCTTACTCTAAATTCGTACAAACGTCTTGTTCAAGGAGATGATTGGATAGAAAATCTTATTT
>MOOZ01000221.1:261270-282545 GCA_002930495.1 Cecropterus lyciades | reverse complement strand
TAAGTAAATAGTAAATATTGGGGGTGTGTACATCATCCGTACAGCTATCCGTGTGAAACGCTCGGGCAGCGCTTCGTCGCGTGACCACGTTTTTGCTGTTGTAGGTTATATATATATTGGTTTGTCAGGTTTGTGCACCTAATGAGATCTGTCACTAGTCGTTACCATCAGAAGTGTATTGTTGTATGACGTACGACGTGTAATGCGGAGCGTGTTCGCAGGCGTATACCTGCCGCTGCTGTGGGAGCCGGCGTTCTGCTCGCCGTCGCCGCTGGCGCTCGGCTACACGCGCGGACACTTCTCCGCGCTCGTGCCGCTCGAGCCGTACGCGCCGCGCCACGCCTACATCTGCAGGTACGCGTATCGGACGAAACGTACAACGATGTGCTTCGCGATAGTAGCTGTCTGAAATAGAGGAAGAGCCTTAGCGCGATGTACAGATGATTTTGTGTTATGTTTGTGCTTAAGTGGGTTTACATCGGACGATGTGTAGATAATTGTGATCACAATCGAGTTGCTTATTTAAAATTGGGTCATAATTTTTTATTTCTTTGTAGGGAGCCACAGGAAGAAAGTGAAGAAATGACGTTTCTACCGTTAACAGATTCCGATGGAAAACTCTTACCCGTTCATTTCCTTACCTGCGATGAGGTGAGTTCATTTTTATTTTATTCACAAATATAAGTTATGTTTCGGTTAATGTTAAGGTTCGTTTACACCGGGTAGACTAACCTGTGTGATCGACTTTAACGAAATATTTCGTCAGCCAAAGGCGGTGTACTACTCAGTCTGTTCAAGTCATGTGAACTGTCGATTTCGGCGAGCGAGTTCGCACCAGTGCTCACAATGAACCTCGTGTGTGCACTCGCAGATGTCGGACGAGGAGGGCACCGTGCGGCGCTGGGTGAGCGCGGCCGTGACGCGCGGCGGCGCGCTCGCGGCGCGCCAGCGCGTGCACGCGCGCCCGCTGCTGCAGGCGCAGATGCTGGAGGAGTGGCTCAACCACTACCGCCGCCTCGCGTAACTACCGCACGCACCGCACTCGTACACGCCGACACATGTACACACACCATACACACATACACACACACACGCGCACGCACGCTCGCGGCGCCAGCGTAACTACCGTACGCACCGCACACATATGCATACCACACACACGCGCATACCGCATGTACATACATCAAACACGTACTACATACACAACAAACAGAGATAATAAAACGCCTACATATACTCGAAACACACACACACACACACATGCACTTGCATGCATTGATTTAATCACGACGATGATTTGATTTGAATTAAAATCAAGCAAATTAATCATATGTTAAGAGGATTATCATTTATTGCTTATGGAATATATTAGTTAACCCTAAATATATTAATAAGATTATACTGATGGAGTAATCTTTGTCACAACTTACAAATCTGAATATGACACACCTATAATACTACTCCAAAAATTCCTTTCTATTAAGAGATAAATGAGGTAACTGAGATTGGTCGAAGCTTTAATTTAACGGAATTGTGTTAAATCCACCACTCGAATTATGGATTTGTCTTTATTGAATAAAAAACAAGCAATTCTATTAATAGATTTCATAGATATCTATCACTCGGTTACCTCGCAAAAATGTTTGTACAAAAACTCCCGAAACGGACACAATAATACAAGAGCTAAGTGATGTAAATACACATAACTGTTATATGGATATTTCCAGGCAACAAACTCGTGGGCCGTTCCCGCCGCGGCTGCAGCCCGCCGCCGCGGAGTTCTCCAGCGGGCCCGACACCGACGACGAGTGAGCCACCGCACTGCTCACGCGCAAGGAAACGATTTGCATGTCCCTCCGGTGGCTTACGCTCGCCGAACATGATCCACCACCCATTGATATATGGAAACATGTTTTAAGATGTGTGCTCCTTTGGCTAGGTATTTGTACGCCATATTAAAAATGCAAATATAGTGTAGAGCTCTGTTTTACTAAGAATTTTATTATAATCGACTGGGGTTATTGGTACGAAACAACTGCGACACGATACACTAGAAAAACATAATGGCAGCGGTAATATCTCATTTAGACGGTTGAAATGAATATTCTTTGACAATCGATTGTCACTGATCATCTGATCCAAAGCAATTATTTTAATGAAGTGTCATAACTGTCTAAATCAGTTATTCTGCCATATTGGAGGATGAAGATAGTTGACTTAAAAGTGGTTTTGTACCAAAAACGTTCGTCAGTCCCAATATTTTTTTCGGATTTTTGAGTGTACAATACCTAGCCAAGATTGAAACATCTCATTTACTTCTGTTATTGTTTTACTTGCTTCGGTCAAAGATGTATTAAAATTGTAATTTTGTTTAATATGTATTAATAACCTTTAAATCTGGACTGAATAGTGTAACAATATTGGTTTGAGGATAATTTACAAATCGTTTCTTTACCGTCCGTGGGTATATGTGTTGCCGCACGCTAGCAGACAGGTGTTGAACGCTTAGTGTTGCCAGTCGGATCGCGTTGCAATGTAAGATATACCTAGGTTCCTTACTCCATTTAATAAGGAATATTTTTTTATAAGGACCTTAGGTAATATGACCTTCCCGTTTAGATATGCTAGATAAAACCAAACGAGCGAATGCATAATAAAATTATATTCGTGGCTGGCAACACTGAATAGAACTAATACAGGAAACTTTATGTAAAGAATTGGCGAATGTTTTAAAAAAATTACTATAGTAAAGTGATATTGGTCAAATTACTAAAATACAAAAGTGAAATGTATACATTATTTAAAACCTTAACATTTTCCGCATTAATTTTCCTATCATACGGTATTTGTGCTTAATTTTTTTTTCTTTAATTAGTACAAGTGTTTATAGGAAATTAGATTTATTTTTAAATCCACGCGTAAAAATCAGTACTTTAGTTGTTTTAGTTAAACTACATTTGTGAACAAATAGTTCAATAAATATTTATGCAAAGATAACATGGTAATATGTAATATAATTTTTGTTAAATAAATCAAACAATACTAAATTCGTTTCATGAATCATTAGACTAGAGTGTTACTGAATATTAAAATAAAAAAGAGTTCTGTTCGTTTCAAATAGAAAATTTTGAATAACATTTTCTAACAATCATGAGAGAGTTTAAAATTTGTGACACATTCATCATATTTTTATCTCCAATTAAAATAATCCAATAAATTTTGCAATAACTCGAGTAGGCGTAGTTTTAAATAACCTTAGTTAATAATGTATTTGGGAGCCACCGGGCGGATCTTGTACACTAGACATATAGACAGACCATTTTTAGTTAACACTGGGGGTGAATAGATTTAACAATACCTGCCTTTTTATCAATAATTATTGTCACACAAAACAGCGGTAGAAATAAACACAAAACTACCAATATGAAAGATCAAATTATACTATCACACTGGTAGTAGCGTGTACATGTAATACCAGTGTTGCCAATGTAGAGTATTCTCCCTAAATGTAGGCATAAACTCAGAGGTATTTGTATTGTGGGAAAATATTAGGGTTTATCGAAGCAATAATTTATTACAATTTTTTAATTCATATTTAGAATTTACAGGGCGAATTATTGGGGTCTCTTTTAGGGGGAAAACTGTTAATGGAAATAGGAAAGCAACATTTCTGGCTTTAGGGACAAGCGTACTGCATCTAACTTCCAAACGTTATATTAAATTATAAGATTGTTTTATTTTCTCGTGGAAACTCAAAAATAAAACACACACTCACATGTACATATGTGTACGTAGATTTTTCTGAGTTACATTATTCATTCGTCAAATAACACTTTTTTTTCAACAATTTTTCTCGCGTCATTTGTTTCGCTACGTGTAAATGATGTATCGCTGTTTGCTTGATATAAAATGCATAAAAATCGCCACGGTAGCGGCTAGCGATATCGTTTGGCATGTGGAGGTGATACAGATGTACTCCTGCAAGATTTACTTTTTATAATATGGAACTGGTTTAGGAGACAACGATATATTGAAAGGAAGAACTTTGCGCAATGTTATACTGTTTTCGGAACGAAATTCTATAATATGGTATCTACTTTCTTATTGTGTCAATGAGTGCATAAGATTCAATGCAGTTCCATACAATTCGGTCAGAAGTGTATGTAGCTGGTTTTGACTTCAATAACAATCAATGAACAAAACCTCTTATGTATCACTATAATATGTAACGGTTATCATCATCACAGTATCAGATGTTAATTTGCCAAAATTTATGTTGGTAAATGCAAATAATAAAATCTACACCACCAGATACCACTACAGACAATGCCTCTTCTCTCCCTCAAAAATACATAAATGTCAATATAAATGTATTGATAACATATAGGTCGCGGATTATTGTAGGGCATATACATATAAATATTTAACGTCATGATGTGCCTATGTGGATTTTGGATTAAAATGTTCAGTTTCAAAGTCAATAATAGATACTGTATAAACGCTGTACAAAATTCCGCCAATATGTATGTTACCAAGTTCTGCCAATTTGTACGTACGCTCGCGGGTGAAGCGCTTACACTACAATTATTGTTTATCCTATTTAAATATTTAAACTTTACGACAATGCCGTGTTCTACACTCTATAATGCTATATATGAGTATAACTGCAGCGATGTAATATGATATTTGCACCGGGATACAACACTTTAATGTTGTGTGGCTCGAAAAGACTAAAATGAAACGAGTTATTAATTATACGAAAGGATTTGAATTTATTTTTTGTAAGTATAATCTCATTCTCTTAGACCGCCTTCTATTTATAGATTGTAAATTTTTATAATATTGAATTATTTCGGCGCCGATTAACTGAACGATTTGAAGATGTGAGATACACGACGCTTATAATATAGATGTGTAAGGCGCTAATATAACAGATTACTCGATGCATATTGACTTTTGACTTTTTCGTTCAGTTGTCATCGATTGATTGATACGAAATTACCGTTATACACATGTTAAATGTATACAGCTCAATAAAACACAGTGTTCAAAATTCGGTGACGTGATACTGTCCAAAAACAGTTATTGTGCTACACTTATTATAAGAATGTGTAATCCGATTTTTAAAAATGTATTAGCGACCAACGGCACCTTGTTATGTGTTTGTACACTTGCTTGAAATCCAAAATCGATTAGTGAAACAAAAAACGAAAAGTATAAAATAAAGAGTCTATGAAAATAAATATTTTACGACACTGTACAGAGAGTATAAGGTTCTAATATTTATTATATTTTGGGTTGTATATGTAAATAGAAAGAAATTGGTTTGCGAAGTATAATCTCTATAGATGTATAGAAATTCTACTTAGTGCAAGGAGGATTTGTTTCGGTTGAGGGCCAAATGCCGTGGTGTGGGTGGCGCGGACCAGCTGTGACGTTCTGTAGGCTGTCGTGGCTAATCTTTAAAGCTCTTACTTACTTTACATAGACTAAACTATATCTGATATAAATAGCGCTAGATCATTTTTCACTTCACTAGCTTTAATATACGTAATATACATACTTAACACTTTGCTTGTCTACAGGACGTCACAACGTTGGTGAGCTGTAAGAAGTTGGTTTTATTTTTGCCTTGAAAATAGCGTTTTCGATTATTTCTTTTTAACATGTAAGAACATTTGTTAAAATAGTTACGATTAAAATGGTAGCTAATACAGTTTCAAGATATTTTTGTATAAGAAATTCTGATATCTCCTAAACTTTCAATTATAACTATCCCCATACCATAGAACCATGTCTTGGCTGAATTCACTTTTTTGTTAACGAAACACGTACAAGTTAATTTTAAATTATGTACCTATATTACCTACAAATTTTAATCAATAAAGCACTTATTTTATGAAGCGTTTATTATATTTTATTGTTTTACCCAAACAAAACACCCAAATTGTTGTAAGTGCCAAATTATGGTGTAATAACAACGTCCATGCATCTGTTTCTATACCACTAGACACGTCTCTGCTGAGAGCTCTGAGTCTAAGCCATCAATCTGCGACCCTTGGCAAAAAGGGCTACAAAGTACTTAAATGAGAAAATGATTGACCGTATTCGGCCAAAAAGTCGTTAAAATAACCCAATTATTTAGCAGGTGGTTTAGCAGCATGGTTCAGGGCAGCGAATTGCTGACTACTAGTCGTAACTAACCATTTTTTAATTTATACACATTTGATAACTCAGACGTAGGTTTTCGCGAGTTTACCTTCATCCTGGTAGTGATAATAGATTAGTAATGTGCACAATTATGATGGCGAGATCTTATGCCTTGAATCGGCAATCGCTCAGCCTCTGAAAGTAATATAGAATTTATTAGAATTGTATAAAGTAATTAATCTAATACAATACCCTATTGTTGCAAAATTGTTGTACTGTGAAAGTTAAGAATTATAAATAACCTTGGGGAAATGACATAGATTGTTATCAGTGGCTGATTCACATTTTGGCGGCAAATGGTAGGCTAGATTTGAGGTTTAGATATCTGCACCCCCATAAATGTTTGTTTACCATTCCTAAAATGCCGCTTAGTCTAAGACCACTTGGGCTGCCCATAAATCCGTCACTGCTTGTTATGCCTCTGAAAGAATAATTGAAATAATTTTTAAATAGTATTGATAGTACAGATTACGTGCACTTACTATTTTAAATATAAAAGAAAACAGAGTTTAGAAGATATTGTCATGACAGAGGCTAGACAGGAATTGATAAAATAAGGAGGGTCAGACTGAAAATATAATATTTCACATCTGTATATATGAAATTTAAAGTAATCTTAATCCCTTCATTTTATTCTTGCTGATAAAATTATTTTTTTGAATCACCGATGTCGGGTATCGGCCTTATTGCCATATCTATACCAAGACTTAAGAAAAAATCTTAAAATAAATACGCAAGTAAATGTTCTAATACAACATTAATAAGAAGTAACATACTACTGTAACAACTCTACGTTTGCGTTTCCCAAGCGTAAAAGGACAAATGGGTACTCTTAGCGCATGAACAGACTTCATACATGACCGGTTTTGCATTTACGTAGGAGCGCGGACTACTAAATTACAAATTGCAATTTGATATTATTATGTTTCTAAGCGCTATGCTTCGACAGTAATAAATCACGATTTCAAGAGCGTGATCTTGCATTTATATCAGTATGAAGTATGAAGTGCGGCTTGGGCGAACCGTTCGCAAGATAAGAAATGAACGCATTCGAAACGACGCGAAACTTACGAACGCACGCGCGCTTTCTGACAGCTGCTCTGTGATACAGAAG
The DNA here is from genome assembly GCA_002930495.1 of Cecropterus lyciades. Taxonomy (NCBI): domain Eukaryota; kingdom Metazoa; phylum Arthropoda; class Insecta; order Lepidoptera; family Hesperiidae; genus Cecropterus; species Cecropterus lyciades. The sequence goes on along the minus strand of MOOZ01000221.1, from coordinate 275,221 downwards.
GGAGCGCTGAGTTGCAATTTTCATTAAAATTAAATTAAAACCGGGATTTATGAGTACAACTCTAGTTTATTCTAAGAAATATAGTGTTTGTGTGTACATACGTATATTTTGTGATGAAGTTTAACAGATTTTCTTAGTGAATAGCCTGTTTCTTCAGCGGAGTGAGCGAGCGGCTCTAACAAAATGGGTGAGTTAGCCGGCTATTGGCTTTTTTCATTATTTAAAAGAATTCGTGGCGACTGAATAGATCTGTGACCTTCTACTTAATACGCGAGCGGCAGTGCTCGTTTACTATTTCTTATTCTAACGTAAAAAGTCTCAGCAACTTGTTTTGGTGGAAGTATCGATTTTTCTCATGCGTCCCTCTTCCCGGACTAGGTTAAAATAATTACGCCTGTAACTTAATATCGTTGAATTCTTTAGTAAATTTGTCGCATTATAATGCAGTTTTTATAATATTTTCTATACCATTTTATTTACTAAAATCGAGATTCTTATAAGAAACATCGTAACTGCTCGCAGTTCGCTCTACAAATATTAATTGCTTTATTTGTAATAATTCAACATGCAACAGTTAGTTATAATATTAATCTTGATAAATGTTATATTAAAATTTTGTGAATTTATCAAAATAAAAATTGTAAATTACGAATATTTATGTGCAATTTTTCGAATATTGAAGCCTGTAATGCAATTAGTATTCTAGTGCTAAGTGATTAGTAGCAGCGCGTCAGGTGATTATATCACTGCTAGCAAGTAGCAACACACTAATCATACTGTCCTTGGAAGGCCTGAAAAATGAGCACTTACTGAGCCACTTACTATATGAAATAAAAATACATTTTAAGATACTTGTGATCTTAAACCTATGAATTTCTGCGTGAAATGTCCTGAAAAGATAAGTTTATCATGATAACATAATCAGTGCAGTAGTCAAATTAAATATCAAGGTAATCTTTTCACCATTTAGTGTTTTGCTGATTCGTATCAAAAGAACAAACTTAAGTGGTTAATATTTTTTATAAAGTGTATATATAAATTGGTTTAAGGTTTACAAAAAATATATATGTTACAAAGTTAAAATATATAATTTTTATCTCATACAATTGTTATTTTGAAACACTGAGTATTTAACATAATCTTACAATTTTTAGTCTAAACAATAATAATTAATATGAGTATTTACTAAGCCCAGGCAATATTGAATAAGCAAGCACATGAAGATATACAGAAGCCACTTTTCATTGTTATCTGTCCTTGTTAATTCATTTACATTTCTACACATATATACGAAGAATGTTGTATAATATATATTTGGCAGTTATCATTATAATGGTTTTTGTAGATAACAACTGCAGACTTAATATTCATATTATGTAAATTTTTGTACAAATTTTTCAATGTCTTCTTAGTTCTTGAAGGAGAAATTGTAAAGTATTTATCAGTAGCAACTGTTATCAATACTTTAAACTGCATTGAAGTAATGCATATTATGTGGAATTTAAGCATCTGATAAGATTAATAAAGTAATCACATATAATAGTCACTTTATATGATGACAGGTGGATTGGGGGAACATTGTGTGGTAATTCTTAATATCAAATATAAACTACTTTAATAATAGTTTATTTTTTATAATAGTTTGGTCTACCTCGAGCAAAGTTGAGCAAAGTTGATCCTTTACCTGAACACTAGTAGATATGCTTAAGTCCCTTAACATACATGTTTAACTAACATCTGTTTAATAATGAAGAAATGAATGATAATACATGCTTTAGTATAAAATATATATTACTGGTCAAAGAATGCTGAAAACTAGAGAAGTTCTCTACATTGTATCCTATATAAACCATATTAATATTTCTTGTTAGATAAATCTTTACATTAGCCAAAAGTGATATCATACGGCGTGTTGTGTTTCTGATTAACGGTCTGTAGTTTATTATTAGATCATTAAATTTTATTAGTACTGGGATTTCTGATGAGGTGAAAAGGCTATCTATCTATATCATATTTATTACCAATCTCATTCATTTTGTATGTACATAGATTAAAATAATTAGGAATTCTGAGTAATTTCATTCTGAATTTAATAATTTTACTTTTGTATTTAGCACAAATTTATATCTATCATGCATTTGTGCAACTGTTCAAGGTGTTTTTGAGATATTCTTCATGTTCACCTTCAGCACCCCACAATTACGATAAATAGTATTTTTCTTATCATTCTATTTTTTTAACTTATCGAAAGTTATTTTCAATTTTTTAGTTCAGCTAGTTGCAAAAGCGTGTTTTTTTCTTTTTTTTTTAACTATTATTTATTAATGTCGATAGGTTTACTAAACACAGCAGGATGTAAAATATGGTTACATGTAGAAAAGTACTGTTAAAAATCTTATTAAATACTTTTCGAAAGAAACTTGTTACAAATAGTGCATACTGTGTAATTCCAAAACTCAAAATAATTACGATTTTATTTTGAGTTTTGGAATTACACACGCACTATTTCTAACAAGTTTCTTCCAATAAGTAATACAATTAAGATTAAATTAAATTTAATTTAATTACGATTGGTAGTCTCACGAAAAGGTATATTTCAAAAGAATAGTTACAAAGAATTTATTACATAATAAATGTATCGATTCCGCGAAAAGAATGTTTAAAATAGTTTCTTAGAAGACTTTAGCCATGAATTTTATAAGTAGTAAATATAAGGAAAATATACTTAAGTTCAAAATGTAAGAATTTTAATTATATGAAATTAATTAATGGAAACCAGTAATATGAATGACTGGCATAATGAAATCAAAGTAAATGAGCACTAACCGTAATGAGGTAGTTTAATGCCATACGGGAGAGCCTATCAACTTATGAAAGCTCATAAAACGCGCACGTTGAGTATTTCAAATAGACATATAAAAGAAATATAAATAGACATACAACTTACAGTTTGTCCAATATATTTGTACCTCTGAATTCTATCTCTATTTAAACTCGAGATTAAGCTCGCGACGCCCGTTGCAAATGTCGCAATCAACAGTGCTCGTTTTTCGCAAACACAGCACGCCGAAAAAAATAGAATATCAGTAAAAAGTTAGCGAAGGTATGCGTAACATTTGATTTTCCATAAAAAACCCGCCGAAATGAATAGGTACTCAATTCCATTTTTTTATTTGCCGGAAAATGTTACATTAGGTCTATGTAATTGTAATATTCAAATGAAATATATCAAATTGATTCATGATTTCGTTTATGTATCATATACACAAGCGTATAGTTAAAAAAACACTCATTTGGATTTTACAGCGATATACTTTTATTATATTTATTATTATATACGTGCCGCGGGTCGGGCCAGGCTGGTCGTGCAAGTGGGTCAGTTTGGCAATTAATGCAAATGCGTTACCGTCCGCAGTGAGCTCGATACTGCGCCCCGCGCTGCATTCACAAGTTGGTCGAATGCAGCGATCGTGAGATCGACTACAACTCATTAAGATTTAACCAAATAATTTGTTATTTATAGGGGATTATAATTTCTTGCTTTAAAATCTTACTAAGAATTGTGTAAATATCTTTTATGATTACTTATCTAACGAATCATGTACATAAAACTGACTGCAGGTGCAATGTTACTTCGTAGGATAAGATCTTAGTAGGATAAGGCACTTATATGTAGGCAAGCATAGTACGTTTTACGTCACTTTAAAAACGTATCACCACAAATCCTGCTATTATGATCAGATGTGGTGTCGAAGCACGCGGAACCCTTATCGCTTTATTTAAAAAAAGATGATGACTATCCTAATACGGTCTAGGGAGGATTGTACTGTGTAATTTTACTATTTGTTTGTGGTGTCTAGATTAAAAGACAATTACTTATATAAGAGTGTGACCGCAATTAGAAATACCCGCGTGTGTGTTGCTTCCACTGGGATTAGCCGCTTAAGGGATATATTCGGAGTATTATGTCGGATATATTAGCAGAAAAAAATGTTGTATAAATAACAGTCACAAATCATGTAACAAACAAAACTACGGTAGTTACAGGGAGAAAGAGCAATTTCCTTACATAATCCGAGTCCGCTGTATGAAGTCAATTTGGCTAGGTTGCCAGTGTTCTTGCCATTGGGCCAAGGATTCTCGAGTTCGTTGACCGGGTAATGGCATTGCGGCTGGCAAATACTTCAGTTACGTGAACTTTGTGAACTGTAAGGATTTTTCAGGCCAACTCATAAGAAACATTTTTAGTGTACGTTTTTATTATATGGTGTTAATAAACGTTTTACAAATATCGCACAGTAAGAACGAAAGGGACAGCGTATCTTAACAGCCTTTACAGCCTTTCTTAACAGAGTAAAGCAATAGTTTCATCTCCATTCCATCACGTTGCTCTATTCCTAGGAGAAAAGTTGTAGTAAACGGAGAACAGGTCAATGACCAAACCATTTAGGATAAATTCAATTGCTCCTAATGTTTATCCAATGATTACAACCGGAACCAAAGACAAAAAAGTTCCTTCCTCAAAACGCGTATGTAATTTAGCCACTAGCCGTCACATAATAGCTGACAGCACTGTAAGCAGTGCTGTAAGCTATTGGGTGCGTAAAATGTTGTAAAATTAAGATTTTATAGCATTGCTTAATTTTATAGCTCATTTACGGCCTATCGTTCATGAAGGGGTAGTTAATGTATTACGTAAAGTTAATTCGAGCGTTCGGTATTGTTCGCGTGTTTTGTCGGCGTTGTGAGCGCGGTATCGCTGCCGGAGGAGGTTGAGCAATGTTCGGGAACCATGGCTGCCTTAATGCATTATCCAATGTATACGCTCGATAATGCGCTTTCGTTGTTATTGTCACTTTGTGTAATACACAAGGAATACTGGCTCGTTCACCGTACTTTTAATAATCGCAGCAGCTCATAGTGGCTCATACAATTTGAAAGGAGTAAACTCAGCAGGTTTTAGCGTGAAACAGTTCATGCGTTTCGATGTTAAGGTGTGGATGCCAGCTGAGGCAGTTACTACTTGGAGTGACAACGCATCTATGATCGGCTCCAGAGAACCCCACAGCTAAATACAGTCGTTTACAAATGTGGCCCTACTATATCAGATTGATTGCTTTATTACGTTTGCTCAATCATTAAAAAAAAGTTTTTCAGTTCCGTTGTTCAACTTTACAGGATCATTTCAGGATATAGGCGTTTTTTTCAGGTTCCAATATTATGCAACTGAATGTTCTTTCAAAGTTTGTCGATTAGATCCTATGTCATAAACTATCAAGGGACAGACGAGGAGTAGACAAAAACAAAGTTATTAAAAGTGCCTGTATACTACGAATCTTCTCTTGGCCAAGGTAGAGAACTGTAACCCATAGCCAACACAGTTTTAAGACGAGATGCTATACTTACCATATGATTGTGAAAGTAAATTTTGAAAACATGTATCTGGTTTAAGTTTTGGTACTGTTCATAAAATTGAGGTGTTGCCAGGCAATAAACCTTATCAGTTGCCGCTATCACCGCTTAGCGAAATGTACCGACAAACATGCTTCATTTTAAACTACATACATTCCACGAAGTCGTCAGCCAACGTGAAGATAAAGCCTCTTGAATTACTGTCTTAATTTTCTTGCAAATTACTTTTACTGCGTTACCACCGAAGCATTATCTGACTCACAGTTCCTCAAATCGGAAGAGAAAAAGAAATGTTTTAAGGAAATGAGAAAACATTAGTCTAAAACTGTTTTTATTTCCTTATTTACGAAATATTAAGGGAAATCTTTAAGAGTGGTTTTTACCAACATAATGTCAACTTGTTACCATTACGTGAAAAGAATAAGGCCATTTAAAGGGTAAAAATTATGTTCCAAATAGAAACATGAATGAGTAATTTAAAAAGAAAGGGTTTTAGTAAATTAGGAGGTGGGCTATTTATATTTTTTGTGGGCATTGTAATATATTTTTGTCTAGTTAAGTTAGTGTATCAAATATCGTACACATAAATGTATGAACTTAGGAAAAGGTTATGTCAAAGTTATGAACTACTCCCGCCTTTATTTATAAATGCAGATTACATAGCACGCGGATACTGTGAAAATTCGGTGTTTTTATTTTATTATATTATCAACGCGTTAATTTTTGTCGCTGTTTGCGGTCAAAGGTTTTCGGCAAGCAATTTCACGCGCGTATACTTTTGTGGTTAAATAACTTTGAAGCCCTACCAAATAGGTTACTGCCAAGTTACTGGGGTTAATTTCATGCCTGAGTTCTTGTTTTACGATTTCTCTGTTGGGGTTTTGGAAATATTATAAGTCTGTAACATCTTCCTGTTTCTCGTTTACGACATTACAGTTAGACCATGAAGAGTTAATGAAAATGTCATTCTAGTTCAAATGCTTCAAGGTTATTGTCATTTGTTTTTCAAAACGACTTTATGAGAACAATTATTAGTACGTTCTTACATCCGTCCTGGTGAGGACATGAGCAAATTATTGCGATTATAAGTCATAATTCGTCTCCGTGCAATTATGGGGTCGGTCGAAAGTTTATTTTTGATTCCAGAAAAAAAACATTGAAAAATATTAATGAATAAAGTACAAATTGATAATAATATAGGGTAAATACTCAATATGCATCGTCTATAAATAGCTTCCGATCCATGGCAGTCGGGTTACCGGCATGGCAGTGAAGGCGGCGGCGGCGCGGCGGTGCGGCACGGCGAGCTCGGGTGTCGGGTGTCGGGTGGAGTGTCGCGCGGGTGTCGGGTGCGGATCTACAGTTACAGTACACGCGGCGACACAAGTGCTCGCTCGTTGTGCTTTAATGGTCCGATTTTGAAGGCACCTCCTCCATACCTAGTTTTGACTAGCAACAGCAGTTTTAAAACGCTGTTGTGTTCTATTCTAAAGGTTGTGGTAAGTGAGCCATACTTATCCGAGGCGTTTCAAAACTGAGTTCACGGGTGTGGCCAACCGTTTTTTTTTTACGGGGGAAATCCTCACGGACTACCTCCGGCTGGGGAAAGGCGGAGGGGCGTGCCGGACTCTTACCGGCTAAAATCACCCCGGTGTCTCCTCGCTCGTGCGCACGGGGCCGCTGGAATCCAAATTCTTCCGCAGCCCCAAACTAGTGCTTGCCGGGTCTGGGCTCCGGGCCTCGTCTTCTGCACGGGGTAGTGAGGTGTAGAACTACCCCGTGTATCGGCGTAGAGGCGCGCGCTGACACCCGCGCGCGCCTGCGACTCAGGTCCATCGAATAGGGGGCGGGGACTTCCCCAAGTCTCTCGCCCCTGGACCCATTTATGAGGGCTAGAAAAGGGCGTTGACCGCCCTTCTCTTGCGCCCGATGCGCCTTCTGCGGCAGGGGAAGGGAGTTCAGATCTCCCTCTCCCGTTTAGCAGTTTCCTTCTGCGACCTCACTTCCTCGCAGAAGGACACTACCGCGTCCCACGACTCTGCGCTACCGACCATCCTCCGCACTACGGCCGGCAGCGACAGATCGCCTCCCACTTCATTTGTGAGTACACTACGCTGCTCCTTCCACGCTACACACTTGGCGAGCGTGTATAGCGCCGTGTCCTCCCCGCAATGGACGCAGTGGTGGTACCGAGCATCCGGCTCCCTGTCTATGCGGCACAGGTACTTGCCGAAGCAGCCGTGCCCTGGCACCTGCGTCACCCTAAACGACAGGGTGCCTTCTCCCGAGCCAGTCGTCGAGTACTGGCCGGATCACTTCGACCACAGGTGTAGCAACACATCTATGGCCAACCTCAGCCAAGTCTCTTATATTATCTATAGATGTCTATTTAGTAGCCGTTTACCAACAGATGAAATCTGCCCGTTTGCTACTTCTTTATTAAAAAAAAAAAACTGCAAGTTTTATTTGTGCATATTAGGCCTCATGGAAGTATGTCTCAATGTCTGTCTGCAATACTTACAATGCAAATATAATTTAATAATACGTCTCTGGCGGTCTACCCTCTAGCGGGTCTACAATCCGCAACTCTCCTCGGAGAGTTCTAACAATGGCTCTATCGGTGTTTAGCAATGTAGAGCTGTAATATGTGACACTGGAGAATAGTTACTCGTACAGTCGCTATGGGCTTAACGACATGCATTCATATAGACATTTTCCCTTGTACCAGTTTATTTAATGAATGTGGCATAATGGAGCGGGTTAATAGTGGTGTTGGAAGTCAGTTGGACTTAGTCATTCACGACGGACGGTAATAGAGGAACATAATTGCTTGCAGGAATTAAACGGGTGATTATTGTTTTTTATGCACAATAGTTTAAATTTTATCGGTTTATACGTAATACATAATGATTATGAGAGATAGAGGGAGCATATTATGCAAAATTGGTTCATATTTTGTTGTACGGTTATTTTCGAGTTTGCGATTTATTTTAAGCTTAATTTTATATTCGAAATGACAATTAATTGTGATTAAAATCAGCGGTATGAAACAAATAGTATTAATTTTATATAATGTAGAACTTAATTCATTATGTACTTTGTGCCCGATTGTATCTCAATCGACAGATCAACCTTTGTCGCTGCGCTTTTCTGAAATTGTATATGTAAAATAATCGAATGTGGGTAAATTATATATAATATGATTTTTATGATCTGACCTGCGTTGTCTAAGTACATTAAATAGATTGAGAGAATCATGTCTTTACAGCAGATTTTGTTGACAGTTATTCTAGCTAGAATCCATACTAAAATAAATTACAAACTTAAGATGGTAATTGTGTAATAATCTTATTTAAACTCCAATTATGTAGCATTCCTTTATCTTTTGCTTTGTTGTAATAAAACCTTATCATTTACTAGTTCCTTGGCATCTTGCCTGTTTCAGAATGTTTCATGTGTACTGGGAAGAGCCGAGCGAAATCAGCTATGAAATTTTCCGGAATTGAATCGTGGTCCGACTTATTCCGATTTTTAGTGCATCGATCAGTTTCTTACTAAGGGCCTATTACTTGTAGGATATATAAATAAAAAAAACTATTTTGGTAAATTAGGGCGCGTCCATTTACTATATGAGGTGATTTTGGCGTTTTTTTAATCCCTCTATGTAGTAGCAATGCAAGTGTCACCTTCATTATTTGAAGGTTTCCGAAGGTTTCGTTTGCTACTGAAATCTTATAAAAATATGCTATGTACCTACTGTTATAATGTTGGTTATAAATTTAAGACAGTATTTGTAAGAATGAACGAGTAATTAATAATCGTAAATAGTAAAAGCATATTTATTGCTTTACATCGTATCTTAAGACATTAAGTTTGTTTGCAGCCTTCTTTCTAAATATGATTTTGCACTTTGTTAGTAGAATACTTAAATTTTGCTTGCAATTTTGTGATTCTATCTATAAAAATCAATAATAGATATTGATTTTTATAGATCGATAACAATTAGATTAAATTGTTAATACCTATACCTAGACACCTAACTGAATCAGCTACTATACATTTTTTTAAATCAGCAATAACGACCTACCACCGCTTTATAAAGTACTTTTTGCATGTTTCTCTCTATTTTATAAATTTGGAATGATATTTCTTGTTTGCTGTCTACCAGATGGTAAGTGGCCACTACCTTTAGACATCTGTAATCAAGTTTCATAGAACAGGGGCTCTATCCGAAGGCAATTAGATGCGTTCCTACTCCTGAGGATTAGGAAATTATCTTAGTATTTTTGCACCAACTCGACTCGTGGCGGTCCTCCAGGGCTTCGTTTGCACGCTTGTTTTGCCACGGTCTTGCAAGTTGTGGCATGAACTTCCTCCAGAGGTATTCCTGGAGCACTATAACATGGGGTACTTAAAAATAATGTGCGAAAAGAGCTCTCCTTCAAAGCCGGCGATCCATCGGCGACCCGTTTGGTTACGTTACACATAGGAGTACCGGTGGTACTTCCCCGGACAACCCGTACTGTTCCTACCAAGTTGCATATATAAAAAGTGGTCCAACAGTCCTCATAATCATACATTCTAAATTAAACTTAATTCACGTCATTCATCATACAATCCATTATATGTATTACAAGCGACCTTTGTTAGTGCACTTCTAAAAATATCTTACGAAAGTGCACTTCCACAGTTTGTCTGGTTACGCAATCGCCCGCGTCCGCTTCGGTTCACGAAATTGTCTGAGTTCACCACATTTGGACGTACACCCAAAATTACTTTAATTTTCATGTTTTCGATTCCGTTGAATTGTGTATTCGGTATCAGTAGCGCTTTATGCTATTTGTGCATTATAATATATTTGTCAATTTGTTTTCAAAGATAAGTTTAATTGCTTAAGTAAAGTTTTGAACCCGTTATCGTACTTTTCTCACACTTTTTACACACACGGTTCAAGGTTCGATTTCAGGCTATGGAGACATTTAAATTATGAATTAAGTTTTCTATTCTGGGTCTGAAAGTTTGCGCGTATCTATGCGTGTGTGGCTTTTATATCACGGACTGCCCTAGTAGGTCTATAAGAGTACAAAGCTTAAAAATCGCTATATAATAATGGGTCTTTTTCGATAATGTTATTAATAAATAATAATCAATTTCTTGTTACAGGTAAGGCTTCAGGGATAACATATGAATTTTCCGTTCCACTGGGTCTCGATCGAGGGTAAGGCTTACCGGGAATTGATAAGTCGATCAACCATTTGTTAGAGAGAAAGTTAGAAGGCAAATAATTGTCATTTCATTAACTGATGTGAAAAATATTAGTTTATTTCTTATTTAGTAGCTTGGAAGATTGATTTATGTTTAAAAAAAGTTTATTATTTAAGTATAATAATTGTGATAAGATAATATTCGTTACATTTTCGTTTCTAAATAGATTAAAAGTATGAAGACTGCTTTAAGGTGAATTCTATTTGGCGGAAATTTCTGAGTCAGTGTGGAAATACTGTAGAATATAAGGTACAAAATATAATCGGAAATAAAATACGAATGTTTAATTTAATACTTCTGATAAACGTGACAGCTATCAGAGGGTCGGTTGAATTAATAACCTAATTGGATGTGAATGCCTTCGATGTAGCCCGTGGACGAATTACCATAATGACTTCTTAATTAATACCCATCGAAATGTCCAAAACCAAATAACTGATTGGTGAATCATGTATATTTATAGATGCGATGTTTATTACCGAATTGTTGTAAGTAGGTGAAGGCGAGCCGCTTCTCGTCTGTGTATGGTGTCGGTTATCGTGTTGCGTTTTGCCATTAGGAACACACTTCGGCTATGTTTGACTAGCTTTTACTATGCTAGTTATATCCTGTGTGTTAATCCATGCCATAAACTATTTGAGAGCCATATTTCAGCACAATCGGATCTGTAGTCTTCGTTTTCGCGACAGAGTCACAAACATACATCTTAATCTTTCGCCTTAATCTTAATCTATTATGCAATATTATATTGATAGTTTGATTGCACCAATATTGTGAAATTCGTCGTCTGGGGTCTTGTTATTATGTGATTAATAAATGGTTTAGTTTATCTAAAACTTAGTGTGTAAATATAATGGAGATTTAAAATAAAACAAACAAGAGGATCTAAATGGGTTACACCTTTTATGTTTCGTCTCCGGAAGCATCACCAGTGTGCATATTTCTGACTTATAACTGTGGTACTTCATGTGTTCTTGTTTGACGGGAAATACACTTACGCGAGACGTTCCATTTAATCCTTCAGGGCCAGGGACAACGCGTCTATTACCAAGAACAGGCAGGACTTCAATTCTAAATAGAGTTGATTACAGATGATGATGACATGATTTTCCATTAGACTGCGTGCTTGTTTGATACTTGTATTTTTAAAACGTGACTATAATGACGTTAGCTATAAAATTGTCCAAAATTCTATCGCACACCTAGAACAAAAAGGACCGCAGTTAAAATTTTGACAACTAGAGTTGTAACTACTCCTGATTTATTATTTATTTATTTATAATTTCACTTTAATTAATACGGTAGGAACCAGTTACATTAAAGCATACTAACAATATTTCCTTCTACTCATCCGCAAACAAATCACACTCAGGGTAAGTCTCTAGGAGAGCGTTTAGAGCGGAGAGAATACGGGCAACTGGCGAGTTGGCTCGCGCTTGGGTCCGGCAGGGCGGTACCGCGAACAGATTACGGCTGCGCAAACATGGCTTGTACGCCACATTAAAGCGGCAAAGCGGCAGCAAAGAGGCCCTAGCGGATAGGATTTCTCATGAGGACTCCACACACAGGCGGCACTTTCTAATTTCCTTTTAATAAGTGCGTCGTAAATCAAACAGATCGCGGTTGCCGAAGAAAACTCCCTCGAACTCCTGAGGACGAAACCAAGTCGCCTGTGGGATTCCTTAGCCAACCTTAGCACGCTTTAGCCTATTAGGATAGTAGTAGTAATTCGTAGTCTATCGACTAGCGAATTTAAAAGTAATTATTTTATGTATGGAAAAGACAAACATAAATGTTATTTCCCTTTTCTAACCGCACGGTTTATGAAAAACTCCAAAATGAAAAAAATATATCCACAAAATTCATCTTTTGTATTAGGTTCTTACCGTGCGATATGTGAAAAGAAAACATACCATTGATTTCGTGTCACGGATTTAGCGCCTTTGATCTCTGTTTAAAAGTTTGAATCTCAAATCTTAAACACTACCTAATCGATTTTTAATGGTGCGGAAGAGCACGACGTGGGAAGCTTATCCAAACACACGACTTCATTATGTGGTTAGCACAAGGTACTTCGGTAGCGTGCGGTTTATGCAAGCACCGAGTAAATCGAAAATATGTCGATGTAAACCCATAGATCACAACTTATTCACATGGAATATTTCAAAGGTTCGTATAATCAAAAAGTCACGCTGCACGTCTCCCACGTGCAGCTTGGCAGAGGAGGTACCCTATGTTACGTCTTGGGAGGGAGTTGGGTATCAAAATTGGGTATATAGTGTTTTAAGGAGTCGTTTCTATAGCCAACTTTTATTAGAGGCGGCAGATTCAGCTTCCATCCCACACGATGCGAACTTGCGTCATGCTACATCAGTAATATTAGCATAGTGCTTGTTATATTCGATGTTTGTATATTTTTTTAAGAAACATGTAAGTGGGTCATGCTTGCCACAGCTAAGGTTTTTAGGCCCTCAAATTCTTCAAATCGCTTCATGGACTCATATTGTTTGCATCAAATTTAGATTTAAAACAAATTGTAACTCAAAGACTTCTTAAATGAGTAAATGTTGGGTTGTAGATTTGTTGTTTTTTTTTATAATATGGAAGTAGCAAACGAGCATGTAGTCCACCCGATGGCAAGAAGCCACTGCCGCCCATGAACATCTGTCATCGACCCTAGGTAAGATCAAAGTCTCACCTAAAGTTAGCCACAGATGGGTTGCTAATTCTCAGGACTAACATGGAATGCCTCGGAACAGTATGTCTAACTTACCATACCCTTCTGACCAGAACAGTAACAGCGCGAAACCCTGCTGTTATTAGGCAGAAGTAGGTGTGGCGGTGGTGCTTTCGGAGTCGAACCACAAAGAGTTCTACCAAGAGAGTTTCCAAATAATTTTTATTTCCTCCGACACAATGCAGGGTTTGTTGCGTTAATGCCATTAGTCTTCGGTGGCGAAATGGCACACAAGGCACTTCGTTATGTCGCAAATTGGGCAACGTCACATAAAGCTGACCTCGCGGAGTGTATGAATCCCTCCTTTGTGTTATGGAGTAATCTTTCATTATTATGAGTTTTAGTATAACGAGATGTATTCATTGTTTCGGCGTTATATTTATAAAGGTTACTTATTCTTAAATTTTATTATTATGATTTTCGTACAAGTTTGTAATCTGTTCTTCTTTTATGAAAATACTAGCAGATCCCCGCGGTTTCACCCGCGCTTAAAGAATGCCTAATAACGTGAATGATTTGGTGAATTGAGTTTCTGTA
>MOOZ01000221.1:223655-244494 GCA_002930495.1 Cecropterus lyciades | reverse complement strand
TACAAAAAATATTTTTTTAACCGCATTAACTTATAAGACCAGACAAGTTACGAGACTTTATATTGGTTGCTTTTATACTTGCGTGTAGCGTTATGTATTAAAAGTGACAGCAGTTTATTGCACAACTATTTTTTGAATTTATTGTTGTGAGTATGTATGGTTGTAATGAATGATGTGCGCTGACAGTTACAATTGTTTAACGTTCGTCGTAGCGACGTCCGTGATGGGAGGGTTCGTTAGTCGCGGAATCAAAACTTCAGTGCACATTTTTCTAAGTTTTATATGTTACCTGGTGACACTTGTGTGTTATGTTACTTTAAATGAGATTAGTGACAAAGGCGAACGTCTTAATAAATACCTTTTAGGGTCATAATAATGTGTAATTTTAATTGTTAGTTATTAAAAAATATTTTTGATTTTATTTTGTCTTAAAGATAACGTGTCGTTAGTTTGAGAATGAAGATGATAAAACAGAAAAACGTAAATATACCTATTTAAAAACAAGGAGTGTAGTGAATTTCAAACTGGTATTTTTTCTATCGGTCAGAATATGAAGTTTTATATATTTCGTTTTGTAATTTAATAGTTATTAATTTTGTTGACAGCGCGGTTGTTTTGGTGTGAAGTAAACATCGCGTGACAGTGTAAAGATTGCTGAGCGCGAAATGGTATCGCCGCTCTCGTTTTTAATGCTATTTATGATCACGTTTTGAAATATTTAAGAACAAAATTGTATACACGACTAACCACTAGGTATTATTACTGTTCCTTAAAAAATATATGTGGGCATATCATGATATCACATTGTCACTGGCCGAGGCCTTAATAAGTCTGGCCTATGTTCAGTTCACCCAGTTCTCATAGCACTACAATTCATAAAATATTGCATCTATCATTGGGAAAAAATATCCTGAATGGGAATATTATACCACCACATATGTGCAAGATGAAAGATAAACTCCCCTCTTAGTATTCTCGAAAAGTTATGACATACGGTTCATATAAAAAATTGCGAGAAAACTATTTCTTGGGAGGCGATCGTTACCATTACCGTCAGTTTGGTGTTACAAATGTCTATTTGACCGACTTTGAATCAGCTGACGTAAAACTAAGCGATAAGACAGACTGGCCAGATGGCCCGCTACGTTTGGTTATTAATAATCATATTATCCAGTGTTGTAGCCTTTAGCTGCTAGTTACAAGAAGTCAAGTGGCCCGGCGACCGGTCTCTGATGGTGTTGGTAAAAAAAACCACCTGCGCCGTACAGCTAGCGGACTGGTATTAGTAGCACAGTTATGTCATTTGTAATGTAGTTATGGCATCCGAGCGGCCATCGGTGACTGATTGCCGGCGGTCACAAAACCAAGGTAACGGGGCTCTACAATTCTCTATGTAAATTGCAGATCTCAATGTTAGATAGCCAGATATGCTGTGTTTATTCAAGCGTATATTGTTCAGGTATACACGGCCTTACACAACATAGAAACGCTAATTTTAAAGGTAAAAATTATATTAAAGCTTTTTGTTTTTATCTTTGGAATAAAATGATAAACGAATTAAGGCCATTAACCAGTGGAGTTAGAGTATGAAGCTTTCAATTCATAAATATAATAAGGATAAAAGTATATTTTAACTTGAAATTCATGAATTTCGAAATTTATTCAGTAGTTAGTAGTAGGTACGTACTTCGTAGCAAGTAGACTTGTTTAACCATTTAAACTGTAATTTGCGAGCTGAAGTAGAAATTTTCGGAAAACTTGTGCTCGGAATAGCATACAAATTAAAATTTTAGGCCGTAATTCTAGACATTTATGGAATAAAATACTACTTTCTGTTAGTTCCAATGGTTAGTTTAGATACAGTTATTGTTGTTTGTCGTGATATGGAACCTAAAAAAGAAAAACGAACTAGACGTAGGGTAGATAGGTTAATGTACCACTAGTGCTTGTCAATGGTTTCTCCCCGCCACCGCAGTTTCACCGAGACCACGATCCATGTAACTGGGTCGAAATATCGGCAAAAGGAAATTCAAACCTGCATATCGTGAGTACCCGTAAAATATTAAAATGTATCAATTCCGCTATAATATTTGTCTAAAATCATATACCTTCTATTAATTCCATCTTACAAACGCCTCTGAATTCAGTTCAGCTATAAAAATAGCTCTGACGAAGGCATAGAGAAAAATATTTTTAAGCGAGTTTATTTCTTTGACTCAATGCAGATAACAGCATGTGAGAACAAACAGTTAATTCCGAATAATGCATTTATTTTAAAGTACAAATTGATTATCTAATTACGGTGGAGTTATAACTGTACGTTTTTACTTCACCGTAATTAGATAATAGCTTTATCGTTAATCCATGTCACATCCTTTCGGTTGGCAACCGTTCATGGGTACTCAGCGGAGCTGGGCGCCGTTAATTAGGGCGCGCCACACCCCCGGCCGGCACGCGGCACGCTCCAGTGGTAGGACCTTTATTTTCTTTTTTTATCCTATTTGCTCTTTTTATCCTATCTGCTCGACACGTCCTTCCTATAAATAGATAGTAGATGCTCCTATACATAGACACAGGAAGAGTTATGAAGAGTTATTAAGTATTAAGGAATTCGTAGATTCCTGATATTTAGGTTCGGTGTCTGTATCGATGTATGTTTTACAATAATATTTTATGTGTCACTTTGTATGTTTCTTTTTGCTATTATTTGTATACGTATACGGCTAGGTCTTATAGGATTCTTATTAGGAATCCAATTGATAACGTACATATGTAGATGTGGTAAGCGTATTAAGTTGTTTGTTCCCGTTTACCAATTAAAAATTCCACTTTTAATATAATAATTATGTTTTTCGTATATTTAATGTAAGCATTAATAGAGTCTGTTGTAGACCAACAGATGTTAAATGATCACAGCCACTCGTGGAAATTAGTGACGAAAATATAGAGCTGTCTGAATTATAATATATTTTAACATATATTTCACATTATTATCTCTGTCTTGCCACACCCTGTAAATCAATAAGATAGAAATTGTTACGTAATTTTTGCTATTACGTGGATAATTATTGTAATGTATGTAAGGTACCACAAGATCAATGTTTGGCACGCTTGTTTAAAAGTTTATTTCATTCTGCTCACATTTTAAAATTTTGGAAAGCCGCCTCGATGTCCGGCGCATGTATAAATTATTGCAGTTTTAATTACAATAATTACATAACACATTGCAGCAACATTGCACGAATCTGCAGCTCGGTGTAGCCTTTCTCGTCGACACACTCGGTAACCGTACCGGGGCCTTGAACGTGAGGTCGCGCAACTCGATATATAAACATGCAGGTTTTAAAGTTTCGCTATGTCTAAATAAACGTGGTGATAAAAATGATTAACTTTATGGTGCGTGGCGGCCGGCGGCGGATGCGAGCGTCGTATTATGTTAGCGCCCGGCACGGTGTCGTGATCACGACTGGGAAATCGTTTACGGTTACTGATTCTCGTTTTTTCTTACACGATTTTAGTTAATCTTTGTAAATTATGCAATGTTTGCAAAAGTTCACTCTGCATCACGAGCTGATGCTAAGATATCTTGTCGCACATTGACTGCACAATTTCAACCAACCTTAAGTAGACCAGATTTGAAATAATAATGAGGTATCTATTTTCCTCCTAACTTTTCTTTACTTTATCTATATGAATGGGAAGGTTAGTACTATTCAACGGAAACTGTATGTGCATCGTACGTTTGTTTTAACTTAGTGCTAATACTCTGAGCTAACTATCTATGTAAACACGAATCTTGTGTTATTTCTCGATTATTCGAAAATAATTGCTTAATCATACGAGTTCGTATTATTTCCTGTATAGCATTTTTATGCAAGAACATTTTTTGTTAGTCACTAATCTGGAAATTACAGAAACAAGTAATTAACCGGCAAGGTTATTCACTATAGGAAATAAAATATATAGTTTAATAAAGGATATGTTATTTTGATATTTTTGGTATCAATTTTGCTCGTTTTATGTTTATATTTCATATGAAATAATTGTCGTTTGGGTCAGCGTGTACTATATAAATACTTACCAATTAATCTACTTACTTGTTTCTGTATGGTCTTTTGTTTGCCCATCCCTTTCAAAGGTATGTTAATGTCGACATAAGGCCAAAAGATTTATCGTTTGAAATGAAATTATTTTTTTAATTTTTTATTTTGTATCGGCCTACGAAATACGTACTTATAAATTATTATAAGTTCATTTTTTTTATATTATCGCCGGATCGGATCACAACCTTAGCTGAAAAGATCCGTCTAGAAACTACTTAGGCGAGTTTGTCTTTTTCCTCCGTATATATATATTTTTTTGTTTTTTTTTTTGTTTTATATAATTATTATCTTGTTTTAACACGGAGAATAAAATCTAACTCCAGTATCTTGCCGTACGTTTTATTAAACAAGAAGCTCGTTTGGCAAGACACGCTACGATTTGACAATTGATCAACTATAAAAATATATAATTGCTTAGTCCCAGGCTGTTTAATTTTCGAATTAGAAATTTTATGGTATGCTTTACGGCTAAGTTTTAGGATTCGTTAGATTGGGATGTATTCAGGTAATTAGTCGACGTCGTTTTCATCATTTGTCCTCGTCTATTAAATAACTCGTCACATGGCCACAAGTCATATGGCCCTCATCTCTCCGTATAACTTGCTATAGCAACACGTGCCGTACCATTCATAGTAAATACGTAACCCTACGTCGCTTTCCTCTATACATTAGTAAATAATACGGACGTGTACACTAGTGGCAAGTTATTTCTGTTGTACATTCAGCTCTATATTTAGCGGAGGGTCGGAGGTGACCCCAGTTGCGAGGGGTACCACGTGCCGTATTTTTTGAACGTTACGTGGGGCTCTCTGTCCCTCCTAAGAAAATTATTTAAGCAAAAAATGTATGGTCTTGACGCATTGATTATGAAGTTATTTTACTGTTTTATTTTTAATTTTATATCAAGGTGACTTTGTACGTATTGTCTTTGCGAGTTTAATTAAATGTTTTGGTGCTGCATGATAAGTACACATCGCAAAACAATCTTGACATCTTCTAACGTTAAACATATTGATATCACATTATTTATTAGTTTATGAGTATTGACTAACAGTTTATCTTGTACTATATCTTGTGTATCGCTAACACAAGATAAACTACTAACCAAGATATACGAACTGAATATGTTTATAATCCTATAATATGTAAAAAATTATTAAAATATTTGTCGGCAACAGCTGTCTAACCATTAAAACAAATGACGTCATCACTCATGTCCTATAGGACTACTTATCCCGAGGATGTGCAGCCAACCGGCATTAAGAATATTAATATAAGGCAAAGTATTTATACTATAAAAAAAACCTCGCCTGGCTGCCAATCTCCCCCCTCCAAGACCCTCTCGTCTTCACGAGAGGCGGATGATCCCTCGTGCGAAGGGCTAGGCCCTCATCACGATTCCGCTGGGCCACAAGGGCCTGACGCGAAAAAGCCTACGACGCACTTGATTTGGATGCGTCTCGGAGCGCGGACCTCTATCTGTTTCAACAGGCCATCCTAGTCCACACTATTGTCATTTACCTATAATTGCTATAATTTCTGAATCAATAAGATATAAGATATTCCCTTAGTTATCACTTCCAGCCTTCCGCCCTGTTGGCTTCGGCCTCATGCTCTGACACAATAAGCTATTCCCTTGGTTATCACTTTTGATGTCCTGCCTTCCGGCCCCTTCGGTTTCGGCCGCTCTCTTGTTCCGACATATTGATATAGTTAAAAATGATAATAAGAAAAATGAAGACCTTGTCATTGGGATGATCAAAGGTCAACCGTTCTGTAGGAGGAAAATAATAGTGTAGTTTTACTTACTATAATTATGATTACGAAAAAAAAAAATTGTAACAAATATTGAACGTATTATTTCAAACGTATACTTGTGAGGTTTTTATACTATTCAGCTAATACTGATAGCTACATAAGTATTACGGAATGTAAGGTAAGTACTTCGTAAAAGTTATTTGCAATAGACTCAAGTAGGAAACGGCGTGTAATGACTATCTCATTGAACATGGAACTCGAGCGAAGATAGCATATCGACATGTGTCCCTCCTTCGTGGCGTTATGTATGACGCAAGGGACGGTTTTTAGCGTGAGTTCTGAAGAAACTCCTAATGTATCATTATTTTCCTTATGGTGTTCAATGTCCGAAAATATTTATCAATGAAGTGACCTAGTGACCCATACAGATTGCGTTGTATTTAGTTATTTCGATTAGCGAGTTTTCATAAGTCACAAGGAAAAGGAAAGTTATCTAAAGCATAAATGCGTTCAGAACTAAGTCGGTTTCAATTTGCCATCTAATCGAATTCATTGAAATTTCTCTGTTCAGTGGTTCACCGTATCTCTTACACATCTCGGTGATAACGTATCACTGGTTACTCGTTGCGACAGCGGCGCGGCGGCGCGGCACAGTAAGGGCTTCCTCAGACAGACTGCGAGTATGCTGTTGATATTATCAAACGAACCGCACGAATGTTCAAATTCAATGACAAAGTTCAAACTGCACATAATAAGAGTTTATTGCGTTTCCTTAAAACTATCATTGTTTATTATTGAACCTACCATTATAAAGTATTAGACTTTTCCGTGCATCACGATTACCACGGCAATTAATGTTCCACGTGTTAATCCAGGTCTATTGCTATCTGTGTGCCAAATTTCAATTAAATCCGACGCTACTGGTCGTTTGTGTGTGAAAGAGTCACAAACACACGTACATTCTCTTAAACTTCGCATTTATATAATAATATTAGTAAGACATTGCACGATATGCCCGAAAACGTTTAAGTTATAACTGACTGCACGCAACGACGCCCACGCATGTCTGTGGTTTGAAGGCTCAGCTCAAATCTTTCATAGAGTTGGAAGATATTTATTTAGTTTAATAGTTGCCCTTCCCAGTGGTCGAAATTCGACCGTAATTATACCCAAATTAAAAAAATATTTTTTTTTTTTTAGTTTTTATACGTATGTTTCTCTGTACATTAATTATAAGATTATTTTTTAAATTGTCTCTACTACTACTACTACTATGTCAAATATATGTATTTGTAATTATTTTACATAAATATTATTTTTCTGAATTCCTTCTCTGCATGAACTTTAACCATACTTATTCTCAGACTCCTCCATGCGCGCATTATTCGTAAAAAGGGATTCAAGATTTTCGTTTCACGTTTTTAATATAATATCTCTCAAAATTACATATTTTTCCTATAAGTATATGAAATTACTGAAATCGCAAAAGGAGAGATTTTATAAGCCACCATTAAATAAAAATACAATAATTGCTTTCAACCAGCAATAACAATTTAAATATTTTTTTACCTGTATGATATTGTTAATGTAGATTGCTGCTACAGAATTTTCTTTAATGTATCTTACTGCTACACAACTTATATTACATAAATTTGTATAAGTGAGCGGTATTTTTTATATTAAATGGGCCAAATAAAACTTTTCTGTTTGACATTCAGTAAGACCACTCTGTGTCTATGTCAGTGCTCTATGTCTTTAGACAAAATAATAACAATAAACAATTTGACAACAGAGTGCCTGTAACAATACGTGTGTTTGTGTGTGTCAAATGCATGGTAGGTGTAATGTTTATTTATTGATTTAATATACTTTATAAGCATTATTATTGAAAAATATTAGTGTTTTGCATATATAAACTATAAGTGTGCCAAATTTCATACTCCTCCGTCCGCGTAATTTTTGTAAAATGGGGTCCAAAGATTTTGCTTTACGTATTAAAATAATAATTTTAGATTCCTCCCGCTTAGCGGGAGTCGTAATTATCTTCATAGACATAGATAAACATAAAACATATAATAATGTTGGTAGTAAAATCTGTAGTTATAAGTTTCGACACAGAAAACGATTATTTCGTATTCTAATTGAAAGGAGGAAAATATGTAAAATTTTTTTTATCCTCTTTAAAATATGCGCCAATAACACACAACTGCTGCCGAGTACTTACGTGCAGATTAAGTGGCGACTGACTATATTCTACTATACCAGATTGGGCATAGTTTACATATCAATTGTAAACACGCAGTCCGTCTGAGATAGCCCTAAGGGTAATTGCGAGCCGAGGAAAGCCAATCCGACGGTTAAATCGAGAATTTGTATAGCGAAAGTGACAGATAGGCCCTTCAGCATAGTACTTGGAATTCTAGAGATGGATGGATTTAAACAAGATTTATATATCCATTATCGTGATTGGTGGAAAGTTTAATGTACATTGTACAAATCTTGCTTCGTTATTTCCTGTTATCAGGCATGAAAGTCATGGGATACTTTCATTTTAAGCCAATCGTTAACTATGTCTATACACTAGTAGAAATTTGGATGATAAAAAATCTGTTATCATACTGAAATGGCATTGTTTCAGTTAATATTTGATATCGTTTGTAATTAACAAAGTGTGAAATTATACAATCGCACGTGTCGTGTTGTGGCTTCCTGACCTTGGGATCATCGGCGCGGAGAAGAAACGTTAAAATAAAATAAAATAGCAAAACGAGACGCCATATTTTATTTTAATAACGAAGTTTTACGGGCGCATCGAAGTGTTTGCCTAAAATAACTTTGATGAAATAAAAGTGTTCACTAACATAAACAGTTGGATTGACCTTGACTATGAGTGAGCTGTATGCTCATCTGGTCTCTTCAACAAAAAGAACTGAAGATTATTTTTCAAGAAACATCTTGTCTTACTCATTATGAGAAATAGTGAAGGAACTTACAGTTTGTAATATGGCTTTTTTGTACTGATGATTCTGAGTTTCAATAAGAATGATGAATATTTGTATATCTTGATATAATAAAAATAATATGATGTCTTTATTCAAATAAATCAGGCGTGTTACTCAATTCCCTCTCAGTCTGACTTTTATGCTAAACTTCAAAGAAGTCGGAGCAACACGGCGGCACACAGCCTACAAGGAAAAAATGTAATATTCTTAAAGTGTATTAATATTTGCTTGACCATATTTAATCTGTTTATATCTGTAATCTGTTGGGCAATTCTATTTATTACAGGAGCTTGACATTGATGTAAGCCTTACATCATTGTCAATCATTCATTTCCCTTACACTGTAAGGGAAATTAATGCTTGTTAAACTAAACTTCTTTTTGTAAATGAAAACAATGATTTCAAAAGCTATATTGAAAACCTTCTTATTCCTTATAGACACCCATGTGTAGAATGCCTTTTACAGACTTTGGCCATATGCACGACAGTGGAAACATTAAGGGCTACATTGGTTGACATATGAAAATATCCGGATATTACCGTAGTCTGTTCAATCACAAAACCTTTCCTATCAAATTCACGTACTAATTTGCGTACTAACTGAGTAATACGCTATCGAAACATGTTTTAAAAGATACCGACAAGGTGAACAACCTGTAACAGCTACAAGATTGGATAACACTAGGTGAGTACGATTGCCTCAAGAAGAAATCTATAACTTTATTAATGAAATGAGAATTCGATGTCGACAAATCATTAACGGTGATCGCATTTTACATTTAAATTATTTACGATAGGTTTTTTTTTGTAATATCAGTGAAGTTAATTTCTATAGCGTCACGTGCTATGCCGTTAGACTGAATTTTGATTTTTTGATGCAAAGTATTTTTCCAGTTTATGCTGCTATACATAAAACGTCGAAAACCCTAGAATTATTTTCTGTTATGGTATTTTGAATGAATACTGTATAGTATTCCACTTAGCGAAGCTTACGAAAATTATATAAGAGTCAATTTCGCAGTGGTTTTTGATCCAGTTTGATATCCGCTCATTATTGTAAAGGTGTTCGTAATATAATTTCACGTCGGTATCACGGTAGCCGGTCGAGGCGGAGCCGGTTCATCGAGTCTGCAAAGCGTAAATCGTTACGACATCTCTTGTCAGAATTTCAATAGCGGAGTTTCCAGTATTTCAAGAGTATTGTGCTTGAGTTTCAATACTCGCTACGAGATCTTTGTTAGTGTTTCGCAACTGGAAGTTATCAGTGTATAGTATTATATATGTTTGATTTATTTTAGAGTGGAGTCTAATACATGTGTATTAGAAATATTTTCGAAAATTGCTGTGTATTTTCTATGTATTCTTAAACATGCTTTGATAGATATTTTGTGTATTTGTGCGAAAGGGATAAATATGAATTAAGTTAAGAAAAGAAGAGTTTTCTGTTCTCACATGACGGTAAAAATTGAAAGCAACCTACAAATGAAACCAGAAAGAATAAAAGACCAGAAAAAATAAAAGCCATGCACCAAATTAATATTAATTCGCATAATGAGAACTATTGTCTCAAACGTCCTCAATGTCAAACGTTTATTATATATAAATGTTTGAAATTATTTTATTTGTTATCTTGCGGTTGACCACTCGCGAGTATAAAAAGATAAAGTGAGTAATTAACCCGATGTTCGCCGCCGACTGGTTACCATACCTTAAAACATATTCTAAGTAATCATAACTTCGCGTTTGGTCACAGCACTTTGAGCTACAAATAACAAGATACATTACATAATATTTCTTGTATAAATGCTCGGTTTGTTGATAAATGCTTACTACTGTCTATTAAAACATATTTTAGTAACGGTTAACTCGTAATCGTTTTGAAGGTACTATGATTTGTGTGTCTCTAGGTTGCAAGTTTCGAAAACTAAGGATTAACAAACTGTCTCATTTTATTCCTCTCTTGAAAATCTTATTAATGAAATCATGGTCAACTTCATACTTAAGGATTCCCGTAAAGATTAAAGCTGATATA
The DNA here is from genome assembly GCA_002930495.1 of Cecropterus lyciades. Lineage (NCBI taxonomy): Eukaryota > Metazoa > Arthropoda > Insecta > Lepidoptera > Hesperiidae > Cecropterus > Cecropterus lyciades. The sequence goes on along the minus strand of MOOZ01000221.1, from coordinate 233,599 downwards.
TTAAGAGTATGTCCATGAGCTGCATTAATAATTAATAATCTCATTGCTTTCTCCTTTGCACTTCCATTGCACTTTTTTGTTAGAAGTAACACTTAAAAAAAGTGTAATTTAATATTTGCAAATCAATAAGATTTCAATTAAACTTTCTTGTCGAGTTCTTAGAAACAATTATGTATTAAGGTTAATGTAAACATGTCATCTGTCACTATTAACTTTAGTATGTTTCCATATTAAATTTAGTATTTTATCTTTGCTAGACAATCTGAACAAACATTTCAAGTTTTGAAGTTTTTCATCGTCTACAATACCATTTCGTGATATTTTAATAAGAACCGCAAACGAGACCTCTTAGATTAAGTGTTGAATATTTAAATTGCTTTAATGTATCGTTCTAAATTCTTTTGTTACGGCCATAAAAGCGACTAGAGACAGCCAAGTCGAGGAATGTACAGGGTATTCTGTGAAATATGTTTGTTATAGCAATTTCAACCCAAGGGTTTTAAATTAATTTACTTTTAAGTTTTGTTTCTTTCTTACGTATTCTAAATATACTTAAATTTAGTTAAGTAATATAAATTTGGACCTGGGACGTCTACAGGTGTAGGATTTACAGCTTAGTTCCTAGAAATGGCGGATATATTATATTTTCTTTTATGATTGACTAAAATTGCCTTTATGTCTAGCATTCTAATACAACACATGATAAAATTACGCTAAGTTTGGTAGATCCTGTTATAAAGCTCAAAAGGGGTTATGGAAAAGATGACTAATATGGGGAAAAAAAGACCTATAGCTCAACACCACGTCATTCAATTAGTAGTCCACGTGACAACTCAAGAATGTTATAGAAAAAAATTAGCAGAATTCATTTGCTTATAATAACAATGTTACGTATTTTATTATTTATTAATATTTTTTGTAACCGGTCAGCGATAAAATATAAACATAATGTGCGCAATATTACTACTGAAGCACATAAAAGAGTGTTCAATGGAAATTGTTTCAAAACAGCAGCGTCAGATAAATTCACTCGCAGTTTTAAAGTGGTCAAACAATTCTGCTCAAAACACTACATATGCAAATGCTGCGAGCGTGTTGTTGCATCTCCATAACTCTACCTGTTGGCAAGGTCAAGGTGAGTGACGTCACGCCCGTCGCCTTGGAGTCGTGTTTGCTCGCCACTCCACCGCCACTCGCTCGCCACTCGCCCGACGTTTTTATTGCGCTTTTTGTCAACGCTCCGTGGAATTATGTTTTGAAGTTTCGAATTTATTGTCTTTGTCGTGCTACCGTGTTTATTTGTAGAGTGAAACGTTCTTTCCAGCCATTGGTCATCGGAGGTCGCTGCACTCGATTGTAATGCAGCGGTGGGAAAATTTGTTGGGCGTCGCACGAAACAAAGGTTTACCTTTGATGGCGAATCGCTGACATTTTTTGTTCCAATAATCAATAAATTCCACAAAGTAGTTCTTAACAATCACTTGTCAATAAAAACCCACCGACCAATTAACAACATGAGAAAAGTTCCGAACGGCTAACTCAAATTTTCAAATATGAATACATGCGAATATTGGAGAATCAAGTCACGGTAAATTATTATCATATCGTATCAACACTTGAAGAGGAGTATGTTATGAGCACATTGTAAGTAGTGGTAATGCATTTATATGAGCAGAAGTTTCTCGCGACTGTACATCTGTTCTGCTCACATGTTGGATATAAGCATGAATTCGATCTCCGTGCAACTGAGCCAAGGTGAGCGTGAATGTAGATAAAGGTGTCAATTGCACTCGCGGCGTTATCATAATCGCAATGTTAAGTGTTCAAGCACCGTCGGGACGTGTGGGCAAGAGCAACACTATTATTTATACCGGATGATGTATCGTCGCGGAATGCTTCCCGGTGGGCAGTCAGTGTGTGCCGTAAAAATCCAAAATGGTTCCCGTTACATAATTCTGATGCGTGACGCAACGTAATTGAGGCCTGCCTTGGAGGAAGGGAGGTCGATGTGCGCGGTTCACGCTCGTTCTGATGCTATTGCTTTACGATGGTTTGGGTTTCTTTTGTGTGGGTAAATTCTTTAGCTACTCTCTGACTACAAATTGATTTAACCCATTTTTAATTCCTTGTTGGATAGTCAAACGAATTTTGTGGGACTTCAAGTAAATACGCAGCAATTCTGTGTCATTAAATGTATTGTGAAGAAGTCTGTTAAATAAAGGGAAAAATGTTTGTTGTCGCAAGAAGGCTTTGGAAATCAATTTTGAATTACCGACGAACAAATCCTTTAAACTTGATGCACAGTACACATGTGCACCGAACAGGTAACTATCAAAGAATGAAAGAGTAAAAAGAAGCTTTGACCTCCTCTGTAAAAAGCGACCTATCACGTTTTTCTTCTTGAGCCGGTCCATTGTATGAATTTACAAGTTTTTACGTTACTGCAGCGTGCTCTCACGCGGTTCAGGATACTGGATTTAAGTGCTCACGAATGTTTTATAACTTAGTTGATAATGTATTGTGTGTCTTTGGTTTGTATAATCAGAACCATTTTGATTTTCCTCTTTTTCATTTTACATTCTGAAGTATGTTTAAATCTTTAAATTTTAACTTGTCTAGAGCCTGCCTAGTTGGGAACTGTTCAATGTTTTTCTCGTGGATATTTTAGGATGGAAGAGGAAGAATACTTAGGAGTCTTCAGACCATCTAATTCGCTTTATGTCGTCGCACTGTAGTGACTAGTTCTTATATACTGAGACCAATGAGATTGCCTGCCAATGGTAATATTTCAATTCGCTTGTGAAATTTCAAATTTATTTAATTGTTTTGATTACAAAAAGGAATACATTATAAATAATTTTGCCATAGATCTATCATGAAATGTTTTGTCTTTGTAGAGGAGAATTATTATTTATATATCATATGGATATATATGAGTTATTATTTCAATAAGATGTAGATTACTACATATTTAATTAATATATCTGTAAAGTAATCTGCGGAAGCTATTATGCAATTATTTTTAAGTAGGCTATCCACAAATCGACAACTTCCATAATGACAGGATTAGTGCAAATTGCCCATTTGCTCAATCACGTTAATTTGCTGACCTCCACCACTACTATCTTAAACCTGTGAGCCTTCATCGTTAATCAAGTTTATTAACATTATTGCATATAGGATGGACTTGATTTGTTGATTCATCTTGTATACTCATTTACGAAATTACTTCGTTAATTTCATGTAAATACTCTATTATCGAAACGCAAAATGGGGTCTTATAAAAGAATTGTATACCATGATACTGGTGTCCCTCTATTAAAGTTTAATCCAAACACTTAACGAGACAGTGTCGTCCGCGACCTTGGTCGCGATTGTCTCCACGCAGGAAGCGCTCCCCTGCCGTAATTCCTTCGGCCTAGAGTCTGCCAGCGCGTTTACGCTTCTATTGAACATCCCGCTCAGCGGCTTGCCCGCGTCCGTGTTCTGACAGCCGGTGGGTTGTGTAATGTAACTAAATTGCTCCGTTGCTAGACACAACATATCGAATTTGTTTTGCTGAACATGGATGGTACCTATTCAACGAAATTCTAAGGCTTACCGCTGTAATATTATTATTTCAATAAAAGATTAAGCTATGTTTGACCTCGATGATCATAAAGCTCTCATCGAATACTTGACTGAATTAGTGAGCTTCTTCATTTTTAAAATAACACTTTTTACTTTTTCTAAGCGGATTCATGTTTATTTTCTCTTTTGCAAACGCAAACAGCATCGGTTCTATATTTAGCTGTTGGCAAGCTCTTCAAACCAACGCTCGGTCGGGGTTAAAAGCCGTCCGAAGTTCACCTCGATCTACTTGTTTATGTTTGTTCATCCCCCGTATTCTCCTGGTATGTTATATCTGCTGCTCGTCCATCAGCGCGTGTGCACACGCCACTTCTCTGTGAACCACCTCCACAACGAACACTTCTACATCAAGATTAATGCGTCAACTGCGTCCCCAATTTGTGAAGTTGATCTATGCGAGTGATTCTCAAAAAATATTCACATTACTGCAAGTATTCATCTAAGAAATATTACTTGCTTTGGATTTGTGAAAACCGGCGAATTCGGACACGTCCCGCTATATTAAGCGTGCCGACATAACGAGGAAATGTATGTTCAAGTAGGTAGGTTGCGAATTCCTTCCTGAGTGGAAAGGAATTCATTGTTTCAAATTTGTGCGTTTAATAAAGCGTGCTATTTCTTAGGCAATAAATTAAAACGATTTCTTTGTTATGTCACCGTTTTCTGGGAACAAAGAAATGATCTCATCAACCACATGTGCATCGAATCATATTGGACTGAAGTTTATTTTTGTTATTTATGAATTTGTTAGGCATATTATGATCTTTGAGTCGTGAATGTTATACTTAGCAATGTCTTTGTGGCTATAAATTTGCATTATTGGATGTTTTGTCATTTATCTTTGGCAAATTATTTTGAGTTCGTGTTGTTGCTATCATAGGTTTGAAATCATCTGCAAAGATAGCAGAGGTAAACGTTGTTTGGGAGCAACATCTATTTGTAGGAATTAGTAGTTGGATTAGAATCGGGAGCATGAACTAATTAGTACGGCACGGTTGCAGCGAGCCGCGTAATGCCGTTTCCGGGCACCTTTGATCACTCGCCTCGCGGCTCACGAATTTTGTTACGAGAGAATTATTCGAGAACAGGAAAGTTGTACATACTTTCTCTATTTTTGTATCTAATTCTATTTTATTATAGACTTTCTGTTACTATTTATCTGGTCCCTATGATTTAACTATTATTCAGTGGACTTTTATCAATGTTTACTTAGATAAGATTCTGTCCGGTGTGTGGTTTTCATTTGAAATTAGAGATGCAGATAACTTAAACTCTTTATTTAACATTATACCTTCTATTTCCTTATAAATAATGACTATGGAAACATTTAAAGATAACCTAACCTAACCTAATTGATTTTTAACCCTAAAATGAAGTGATGTTAAGAACACGTTCCTTGTTTTCATAATGCTCCCTATTCGGACATAATTAAAAAATTACAAGAAATTGAGAAATTATTACCTGCACGTACTCTTCACTAAAGAAGAAAAGATAAAGGGCGTTGGAGCACTTTTGATCAGTCGCTTCATAAAGGAACTAAGGCCGCTACACAGCATCACTCAAGCGGGAACTTTACGTCCTTTCCTTATTATAACCGTATAATATACACTTACTTTTACTTGGATGTTGTGCTACACTATTTTCGTCGTCATCGTGGTGATCTTCTTTGGCAATTATTAGCAAATTAGAAAAAAGCCTGATTAAAAACGTATTTCTTAGCTTCATTTGTAGTTGAATTTCTTAAAGGCAGTTTAATGAGATGTATAGTGATTCAGTAAATTAAGTTTAAATTAATCAGCTGTCGGGTTTACGGCAACTGCGATACGTTAATCATTGACTTTGACAGAGGGTTCATTAAATAATTTAAGTGCGTTTAATTTATTCAATTTAAAATTATTATCAAATAGATTCAGAAACGCAAAATTAATCCCGTTCCTCGAATAGCAAATGTAATTGTAGATACTTACGCAAGTATTTGGCAATTCACACATGAGTGTGTGTAAAGTTGTAATTTAATAATGCTTACGTAACAGAGACGGTAATAAACTAGCGCGGCTGCGGCAGGCTTTGAGTGATTTTGAATGATCTAACTCAGCACTGAGAGGTTTTAACGAACCTTCGCAACACAAGGTGCACTTACTTTAACGACTGCAGATGCAATCAGTTCCGTACACACTCCCAACCACGATTGTGTTCTTGTTTGTGTATTAAAATTTAACCATTCCACAATTTAATATCCCGTAAGGCTGTATGTTACATGTTATAGGGAAATTCCGTGGCTATACTTTACTTGTATAAAAGAAAATATATAAAAGTATAATTTTGTCTTTCTGTTCTTTACTGTACGCTGCATGAAGGATGTGATTTATGTTCAACGTATTTATAGTGCCATAACTCTTTACGTGGCTCACGACCGGTTGCTCCCAGTGCATGCGTCATTTGGGTCAATTGGCCAACTTATGTAACTGTTACTACCGAGTTCACGTTTTTCTTGTCTTTTTATGTTGCTTTTGCTATCTCCTTTTCTGTTCCTGTTTCGTGTTTATCACCAAATGATTTGTCTATGATAAAGTTCTGCTGAATGAGGCGTGCAGCTGTTTCTTTAACTTCATTTACATCATGGATTTTCTTATTTACATCGTTTTAATCGTGTTCCACCACCAATTTATAAATTACCCCATATTGAAGTACTTTGCATGAGAGAGTATGCGCATTTCCTTATTACGGCATTCACTCACCATAACTCTTTCGATGGCCCGGCGAGGCCGGTTCCCGTGCATGCGTCATCGGGGTCAACCGGCCGCCTTATGTAACCGCTGTCACCGCCTCGTGTGTTATACATATCTTGCCGAGGTGCGAATGTGTGCGTGGGAAATGAACCATTTCGGAGCGATACCGTAAATCCTTGTTTAAGCTCGTTAGCGACACGCTCGTATCCTATTTAAGGTATGTTTTAGTTTGCTTTGGGCCAATTTTGTAGTATGGCGAAAGGGCTGAGGACACTATACTTTGTCTAATTAAATGCGATCACATTCATTCGGATTATCGCTCTACTTCTATAGGAGCACTAAAATTATGCTTGCACGTGTAGGTTGTAATCAGGTCTCCATAATCCGTTTTGATATACCCAAGAAAACCGCTATAAGAAAGCGGTTTCCGCTACCTGATATCTTCCACATCGCATCTGGCTCGAAGATGTATAATCTATATCGGTTAACTTAGTACAGTTAGATGTATGGTATCTCATTATTTGTTGTATGTCGTCGCACTGCATATTTACTCGGCAAAACACTTAGTGACTTAGTTCCCTTGATAAGATCTCATTGGCTACAATTTACTACAACGATTATTTTTCACAATGGTGGCTCTGGCAGGAGTAATGCATTGAAGACACATTTCATTACTGTGATTTCTGACATAGATTAGGTGTGTGCCAATTGTGTAGGATATAAAACGGTAGTAGGTAAATATGAAAAGATTTATGAGATCTAAAATACGAGCATGAAACATTGGGCAGACTACAATTTGAGATTTTCAAATTAATGTTGATGTTTAATAAACATTTTGACAAGTAACTTGACATAAAATTTGAAACAATTGTTAATTGGAGACGTGCAAACATCTCCAATTAATTGACACACACTAATATATACACACTGCAAACATGTCGCGATGTGTAGTTTGGTCAGTACAAAACCGGTACGCCTTTCAACAGATGTGTGTGTCCATTCCCTATGACTGAAAGTAAGAGGCAATAATTAAGATCGCGGCACGAGCTGTTTATTGTGCGAGTTACCGTACCGTTATCACTCGCCTACCGAGCAATGATAAATCGGACTTTCTCTTCCATAGTTACATAACGTGAGCTTTAGTGCTGATTTGGGGTAGAATATGTAGCAGTACAGTAATGTCTTATTATAATGTGATTTTTAAAACTTTTTACTATAATATTGAATTAGCAAACCACCATGCACTCCATCTGATAGTAAGTACGTCCGTACGTATAGTACTGTGAATTTTTATCATTTATCAATGAGTATTCGTTACTTTCGTATCGCTATCGAATCGAACCATCGTATGCGAGTCGCATCGCGTACGGTTCGTATCGTGCGTACGTATGTACGACTCGTACATATTAGTATTATAATTACTTTCATATAACAATCCATCAATTTCCAATTAAAGTTACAATCTTTCCCATTAGATGGTTTGAATGATGATTAAAAAAGTTTTTAGTTTAAGTATTTTTAATACAAAAAGTATTAATAATAATAAAAATTGAAATAAAATAAACTTATGAATTATTCAATGTTTACATCGGTTTTTTTTTATACATACAATACATAGTTTATACAGATAGATGGCGTTACTTTTGCATGCATACACTGGCCGTTCTGGGCCCGTATTTAATTTTTTTATATCAAATAAAAAACACAACAACCATCACATTTTTTATATCCAAATCTTCAATTTCCATTAAATTATTTATTAGATTAAATTAAAAAATTGGATATATATTTTTGTAACATTTTTCAATATTATTTCCTTCGTTAAAGATATTATTAAATTAACGATATGAACAACATGACATAACGACATGACATTAAATTAATTACACTTTTACTACACATTTATTATGTGCAACATGTAGTTCGATGAGTTTACAGATTCATATTACTATACGTACGTAACGCTGATGTGATACATAAATGGCAACATCGGTAATATTTGTTTGAAAGTGCCTCGAACTTCGAATCAAGCTGACGTCATCGGTACGAACCGTACGAAAGATGCGAGTAACGAAATGAATTTGCGAGTAACGATTCAATGCAGTACGAAAGACCGCGGACCCGTATCTCAGTACCGAATACATACGATTTGCTACAGTTCTACGTACGTAGTAAGTACCTATGCACAATCCCAGGTAAGATTACTAGTCTTACCTAAGGTTGGCCATAGATGCTTTGATACCCTTGACGACTTAACTTGGACTTAGAATAAAGATATTGGATAAATATGTCTCCCTTACAGACTACCATATGACTCCTTTAGACCAGGACAGCACAGCGCTACACTGCTGGTAAAAATAGAAGTAGCGATGATACGTTATAACGTCTGCAAAGTACCATTGATGATGTGTATTATTTGAAAACAATGTACTATGTAAGAATTATACAAAAATATATTGACAAATTCAAATATAAAGTGCACAAGCAAGAGGCGGATGCATTAATAATGTTGAAGTATGGAAACGGGATCTGGCACAGAAGCATAATGCAGACCAAACTGGAAAGTTGCATTGCGTGTTCCATAATAGTCTATAGGATATTGCCGCAGGCTCCCTGCTTTCTTTAGATTTCTATGTCGGTGTTTAACTGATAAGGGAGAAAGTAAAAGTATAGAAATATATGGTGTTTTGATTCCGTTTGATGATAATCTACTTTGAAATGAAGAGTTAGCAGTTTTATAGATTGTAAAGTTTCATTTCGTTGAATTCTACGTATCTTGGTATATTCTTTCTTCGTGACCTGTTGCCGCACATATTTTTGGCGATACCCAATTTATCCGCCTAAGTCCAAGAACTTTTCACGGAATCCCGTCGAAAATAGCGGCACATTCCCGTGCACCTGTTGCCTCGTTCATAAAGAATGCCTGCCTGGATGTTGGCAGCCACCCAACTAACTTCCTCTTAGTAGTAACGTTTTAAGAGTGGTTCAGACTCGTCGCTACAGGATATTATGAACTGCCGCTATATGCCTATAGCGAAGTATGTTCGGAATGTAGACATTTATTTTGATTTAGTTATTTCGTGCCAGTAACAACTAACAGACGTTGAAATAATATTGCAGGCATGTGTAAACATAATTATGTACGAGAGAATTATAGTTCTTTAATAAGTCCACAATGACATGAGTCTTTCCGTTAACGTTGAGTCAGAACAAGACGTGTTTCCTTTAATAATCAATAAAAATATTGATCTGTTTGCGAATGTGTATTCTCTATCTCACATTTAATCCTATGCAAATATACAACATTTAGAATCGAGCTTTTTGGTCAGCATTAAGACCTAGAGCAAAAACGGCTGGAATCAAGTCTGTTTTAGGTTTATGGTCAAATCGGGATCAAATTTGAAATCGAGATCAAAATTGACCAATGCCTATGTTTGTTAACAAATTATGTGTCTGAAAGTTTTGCTTCATGCGTTTTATATTTTACTAGCTGAGCTCGCGGTTTCACCCGCGTTTAAAAGAAATGTAACGTGACATACATTAACCGAAATTTTATATCTCACTAGCTGCGCCCCACGGTTTCAC
>MOOZ01000221.1:212325-223269 GCA_002930495.1 Cecropterus lyciades | reverse complement strand
AAGAATTTTTCAAATCGGACCAGTAGTTCCTGAGATTAGCGCGTTCAAACAAACAAACAAACAAACTCTTCAGCTTTATAATATTAGTATAGATTAAACCAAATTTGAAAAAAAAATATTTCTTTCAAACGGAATAATTTAGCGCGTCTGCATGCGATGATGCAGCCCATTTTAGCAGAGTTGTAGAACGAGTATGGTTTAATCGGGTTGGTACCACCGCCACATCTGCCGCGACATATTTCTGGCTGCAGCAGTTTTGGCGTTTACCGAAACGTTTGCGTTGCATTACCTTCCACTTGAGATAGATGTGGATGATGGAGAAGGATGTGGTCGCCAGCTCCTTTCACATGAAACGACCATCTTAGTCCTCGGAAGTAGCAAGCAATATATCTGTGATTGACTTGAGATATAAACCCTGTTCTATATGATGTTGCTTACAGATGACTATTGGCGGTAGTGACCATTTACCATCATGTAGATAGCATGTTCATTGGCTACTTTAAAATGGTGGTCTTTGTTGTCCATGGACATCTATTAGCGATCCCTAATATAACACACGTATTACCTGAGGCCGATTACAGACTCGATGCTACTTTGACGAACTAAGTTGTAAGTGTTGTAACCATTAAAACTGACTCTACAATTAAGTCAAATTTTAATCAATACGAATGATGAGAACCAAACGCATATATTATAAGACATAGGAACTAAATAATTATGTTTGTGAAGTCGGTACAGGCGCAAAGTATTGCACACTGCTTACCTTAAGCTCCGCGCTAATTGGTTTATATTAATATGGTATAAAGTTAATCGGATATACTATATTAGTTAGTTTGTCATTACATTACAAATAATGGTAATAATATTCAAACCAAAAAATATTTAATTATAAATATTGTACATTTTTTGATTTGAATATCATTTGTATTAGTTTAACCTTATGATATTTTATATACGGACATAGACGTATGTATATCTGACGATATTTGTCATGCCATGCCCATACACATTATGCAGTAGCATTAAACCACAGATGACTTAGGCTTAACCTGAACTTAGGCTTAGAATTCGATACGTGTAATCTAACTTAACTATAGAAATTACTACCCCTGAAGACTAAGTTGAATTAACACTTTGTGCCGCAATCCTTTCTCTTTTTTTCTATTATACTATAGATAAGGAACATACTTAGGTGCAGTCCCTACTTAACACTTAAAAAAATAGGTATAAACATTATTGGTACCTTTTTAAAAAATATTTCAAAATATACACACAGTTTGTATAAAGACAAAATTGACTTTTGTTTAAAAACTGTTGCTAGTTCATCTCACAAACGTAATCTTGATAAAGAAAGACTTGATGGTAATTTATTGAAAATTATTATTCAAAATAATTTCCAATAAAGATTTTTTCTAATCGTAATGAAAAGTAATTAACAAAACAAAAATAAAATATTTTGGTCCATCGGCGTCTCGACTGTTACGGATTAAATGAAGCAAAACGCATAGGAATACTTTTACTCACTTTTCAATGTCATAATTATTATAAATGGTACGTATATTTGTGGTGGCTTCATAATTTAAGCTTGCAAATGGTTCTGTTGAATCACAAAACTATATTTCTCACAGTTACGGCCTGATTAGTAGTTTCACACGTTATCTCAATACTTGGTTACGATGTGAATTAGCCATATATCACTCGTATGACACCTGTCAAAATGTCACAAAGCACTGATAACGTTCGTCAATTTTTATCGCTTATGCGTCTTGTTTGCCACTTTCTCTCGCTATGAATTCATCATACATATCTTTGAAGATTGCGAAATATTTGGATATAATATCCGTATGTAGTGTTACAGAATGAGCAACACATGTAGTCCATTAGGTGTAATCACTGCAGCTAAGAATTTATTTTGCACGAATCTAACAAATAAAAGAATAAAAAATTGAGTATTTTTACGATGAAATCCATACATCGAGACATATATAATAACATTAAAAGCAACCTGCAGCTGTACATCGCTTTTTGTAAAAGAAATAATTTGGAAGATTAAGAATAAATAGTAATATAAAGAACCTAAGACCTTTAGAACTTTTGTCTGCCTGTGTGTTTGAAATCGCATCATACAAAAAGTTCTGAATGTAATTTAAAGGAATTATAGCTCGTATCTGGATTTAACATGAAGTCACTGATTCAATAAATTCCATTTAATTTTTCAGGAGTTATAACAATTTAAAGCTTTGCTATTTTCTTAAAACGACTGAAACCGTGCGGCCTAGCTAGTCACAAATAAAACTTAACGTATAATAAATTAACGTGACTTTGGAATTTATTTATCTTTTCTTAAGATACTTACATTGTAATAGATTCTTATAAATGTAACAATTTTTCCTAAAGGAATAATTTAGTTATTTCGTGTTTTCGTTTTTCTACTAACTTTAATAGATGTAGAAATAAATTGATCCTATTTTTTTCACAAACTCGTAATAAATACCGTCGGGATCGGAATATACGAGTATATTTCGAATCGTAAATATACTTATACAGCTCTAAAGCCGTTGGTTACACAAATGGGATTTAGGGCCAATCCATATAACACGACGTAGCATCGTGGCATGTAGCGAAGTCGTGTAACGTTAGGTTATGTCGCGTCGTGTATCTATGTCGTGTAATATTAAAAAAATCACGACGTCCTGTAATTTCGGGATTTTCACCAATTTTGATGAAATGAATCTATGAACTCAACGTTTTCACGAACAATTAATGTTATCTTGGGAGAAAATGATGTACGTTGACATGGCCAATGGTCACGATATTTACAGCGCCGCCGTATCGTGTGTCGTATGTGTTTTAGCCGTTACCCCAGATATCACACGAAAACATCTTGGATGTCTTTCGCATATTCTAGGATAAATGTTTATGTAGGTTTGTTATCTCAGTTTAGAACTTGAGCAAACAAAATATGCTCTCGCGTCGGATGCGTTTTAATAATAATTGGATTTTCGCTGCATCTCTGTATTTGCAAACCTCCAATGAATAATAAAAGCGTCTTAGTTATTAATAGATATTCTATTATATTGTGAGTTTATGTTTACGTCTATGTTTTATTAATAAAATATTATTGTCTGTCAATAGGATTCCCCCCTACTAATTCAGCCAGTTTAACACTCCTGGACCCAGGTGCGTTAATTGAACCAAGGCGAGGAAGCCATTACCCTAATTTAGTATTTATACAAACTCAACGTCTCGGTCATAAAAATCTCAAAATAAATCGTCAGATTTATGTATAAGAATCATTTCCTGTTAACCAAGGAGTTAATGTTATCGATTGTTGGAATGTGTCCAATTTTCCGACAATATTAAAGCCACTGGCACTAGTACTAATCGTAATTCGATATCACGACGAAATTAAATGTATTTTTAAATTGCGCATTCTTCATTTTTAATGTGAAGTAATAACAACTAAAATCGTGATTTGATCTTTAAATTCAGACTTAAATATATGAGGGGTCTTTGTTATTACTTCCAATGCCAACTGAACAAAAAAATGCTTTAATTAATTTCTGAGTAGTTTCGACGCCTTAACTTTACCTTTGACGAAACTTGTTTTGACGAGATCTTTTTCATTTTAGAAAAAGTCAATAAATCTCAGAAAAGGAAATGTAAAACATTTTTTTCGTAGGTTTAGACTTTGAAATACATAAAAATGGAACGGCATAAATTTACAAATTATACTATATTTAGATAATACGAATATATCCATTTATCATCTTTCAGATGAGTACAAATTTTATTAATATACAACTTGTTACGACATCGCACAATTTAAACCCATTAATAAAAGTGTGGAATTGAATCAGTGATCTTCTTTTTGATGTAAGAGACACGTACAAATCAAAATATGTAGGTGCATACATATTTTTTTTTTCAACCAAGTTATTTTAATTACTATTCGTTCACGTTTCTTAATTACCGACTGCTACATGTACATACTTCGTTAATTGTCATATCGGAATTAGCAAGCTGAAGTAGTAATGGATCTGTCGCGTTGCTCGCAGGACCGATAACTGATAGAGACAAAAGGATCTCGAATGTCGGATCACATCTATACTAATATTATAAAGCCGAAGAGTTTGTTTGTTTGTTTGAACGCGCTAATCTCAGGAACTACTGGTCCGATTTGAAAAGTTCTTTCGGTGTTAGATAGCCCATTTATCGAGGAAGGCTATAGGCTATATATCATCACGCTAAGACCAACAGGAGCGGAGCACCAATGAAGAATGTTTCAAAATCGGAGTATTTTTTTTTTCTAATGAGAGAAGCTCTCATCTCAAGCGCTGCATGCGCTGCGTAAATTGATCCCCTTTAAAAATTCTAAAAATAAGTTAGCGACAGCATATGTCTATCTTTTCAGGTAAACTCACTGTACCCTTTAAATGCTAACCAAATTTATTCCAAAATAATGCATTATTTGCGAAGTTGTTTTTATAAATATAATATTTATCCTTATCCAAATAAATACACGGGTGCGGCAAACATGTATTTAAAAAGAATAAAATTCTTCTAAACGCGGGTGAAACCGCGGGCTCAGCTAGTTTAGACATAAAATGTCGCCTCTCGATAACGTAAACCGATGACCTGAAGAAGACAGCGGAAAACCGATGGATTTAGAAGGCGGCGATTAGAGGAGGCATATGTCGTGTACCTCTAAAGCCCGACGAAGAAAAGGATGCATAACCACAAAAATCTTATTTCCCAAATATAATTTAACATTATGGCAAAAAGTAAAAAGAATTACATTCTATACAAAGTGACCATTATTTATAAATAGAATTTGACGTCAGACACTTACGATTTATTTTTCGTAAATCTCTTTATTAGTATCATAAGTACAGATTTCCATGAATGTAAATTGCAATGGCAAGTTTCGGTAAGTAACGTGAAGGTCGACCAATTATCCATCCACGCGTCCGTTAGCCGACACGCTCCGTGACTCATGGTTGGCGTCTTTTAGAAGTCGGTTTTACATTCGTCTTTGTTATAGATCGAGCTCGCAGCTCCGCTCATGAGCATGTATTTATTTATTTTGACGTTCTGATAGATTACAATGAAACAAAAACTATATACTTTTCGTCCAGCTGCGTTTTCAAACTACAAAGGTGATGTAAATTTAAAGAACATATTATATACTTCACAATACAATTGTTTGTATTAATAAAGCAATATTTAGACGTAAACGCCTGTATTAAAATGTTACTACCTTAACTGTAGAAAACCCGATCGCAAGCTCAGCTTAGTTAAGCGGTCTTAAATAAATAGAAAGATGATCTGAAGTATTTTACCGTCACAACTATCAAATACACACTCTGTACAAATATCGCAATCGAGTTGAAATTGTACGGTGTACGTACTTATTTAACCTGAAAGCTGTTACTGGATTGAAGAGGATCGCTCAGTTCGTACATCCGAAGTTATAATTGGGTGAATGGTACCGATTACGGGTTCGCGCCGAAGCCAAGCACACGTAAATTAGTTAGCAACTAACTGATACGGTTCATGTCTAGTTCGCTACTTAATAGATTATCGAGCTTGGTAGATGAATTCATAATGTTTTATTAGCACTGAGTATGAACAGTGTTGGCAGATAGTAAACTAGATAAGATAGGTGGAAGGGTAAAGTCGGTGGCTTCATTTATGCTTTAACCCAGTATATTATATTAAATACCAAAACTTCCTGAAAATACTACGTTAGGACTCTATTTATTTAATTCTTCTGTGTTCTTCAATTATAATTTCCGATGTGTCGAATCAACGACCTCGACTGAAACGTACCATTCAATTTCACTCGAAGCCAATCCCAGTTTCAGAATTCCAACCATGTTCACAAAAATAAGTTTGACTGCAAATAATGGGCACATCACAATACATGTATGATGGGTGCATTGCAAAATTGCACACTCATTTGATACCTGTTCGCTCAAATATTTGGATGAATGTGCTACAACATTGTGATCTCTTTAGATCACCCATCAGCCCATGAAGTAAAATTTTGACTTATTTGACAAGAATATCAAACGTCGGAAACAAATTTCTAGGCAATTGGCACTTCTACGAACTTTTTAGTTACCGCAATAACTAGGTCGGCATGAATTTCCCAATTTTAACTTTGGATGTACGATTTCAGGTATGTTTTTCAATCCATAAATATATTTAGATAAAGTTAACACTATTTTGGAGGGTCTAATGGCAGAATAATATCACTTTTGGTACATCGAATTATAAAACAGTATCATGTATATAAACAGTAACAGATGGAGATAAACAGTATAATCCAAAATTTGACTTCTTTGCTCATTTATTCCTTAAATACAAGTGATTACAAAGAATAATACCTTAATAAGAAGACACTAACATATTCACCCGTAGAAACAATTCTTAAGGACTCAATTCCTTATTTAAAAAAATAGTGTGCAGTTTAGAGAGAATAATGCCGCTTATAGACCCATTTGTGGTACAGAGAGCCCGCATCAATTAAACCCAACGTAAGATAAACGATCGACAAAAACCAAGCATTGTGGAGACTGTTGTCCCTATTTTAAATATGGCCTCCAAAGTTTAGGGCCTTGAAGAACTTAATACTAAATAGAGACAGGACACACTACACGTTAAGATCTACGACATAACGACACTACACGCTAAAAGTAACTGCGAACGCAAATTTGTAAGAAAATGCAAGGTATTCAACTGACCACATTATGTCATCCAAATCGACTGTATGTACAATACTGACGACATCACAACCAAAACAACTACATGCGACAACGCGCAAGAGAGTTTGCGATAGACTGGGCGGTCCATCGCAAACACATACGAACAAAACGCAACGCATCCAATAGATCAGCTTAGAAGAAACAGCAGGAATCTAAGATGCAAAGAATTCCACATACGATTTCTAGCCAGACTAAAGTGTAAGCGATTACATTATGTTTTTGTTATAGATCGAGTGTTTGTATTCATCGTGTATATCCAAAGCCTACACAATCGCTGAATCTTTGATGGTAGAAAAAGTCATGTTCACTTGCCATTTACTCTCCTCCGCTTTGGCATACCCTCCAGAATAACTTGCGCAGTCTGCAGCAGACAGACTTTTCAAAACGAGAGCTACATTCTAGCTATAAAAATATAGATTTGAAACCTTACTATTTTTATATTTCTTTGCCATTTTATGTCGTGTGGTGTCGATCTTAAATAGCACTACACCGTCTTCGCTTGGTAGGTGACTCAAATCATGCCAGGCTCCGCAAATGTATTTTTGCTTTAAGTCCGAATTTTGTAATACATCTGTAGGTATAAATGATAATGTTTTAAATAATGAAAATGGTCGATTTTCATTTAATACGGATTTTTTTGTGACAGACTCATAATAAACTGATAAAGGTACTTTTTAATTATAATTATTTAACGCCTATCGAAAAACTATACAAAAAAAACAAATGATTAAATAATAAAAATTAAGAATAAAACATACGTATTTAATAATTGTTTATTAATAAGAAATTTTTTAACAAAAATTTTAATAAAGAAATATACAACTTACTTAATAAAAAATATATAACTTTTACGTGTGCAAGTACAAAAAAATCTTTTAAGAAATGCATCTAATCTAGTATGCCGTATCTAGGACGCGTTTATTCCATGTCCGCCATCCGCGCACTTGACTACCCTTTCAATTTTGTGGCTACCCACTTTTTTGTATCGAAGTCGCAGTGATTTGTGTATAAGATACCTCATACTTTTATATGTAAGTGAATTGTTGTCAATTCTTAATGAGAATAAAAGTCTTTAACCATACATAAGGGTAAAAAGGCAATAACCCTGTATACTGTTCATTGTATATTTTCTAATATTAATATAATTATTCAGAATACAATCTAATATTAACGGATATATGGAAAAAAACATGATTTACATATTTGTATATCCTTGTCTTATATATAAATCTTAAGGTGCCTATATTTTACTGAAACTATGATATTAGTAGTATATTAATATATTAGTATGATACCAGTAGAGTAGGGTACAGTAAAGCACTAAATAGTTTTAACGGGAATTTAAGATTTAACTCTGACTTCCAAACGATACAATTACAAGCTTCAAGTAAAGAGCTTTAAAAGGTTAGTATAACAAGAAAATCAGTCAAGAGTGTAAATAATGCAGTGAATCGAGGAATAAGATTCACTTATAAGAGGCATAAAGTACAAAAAGGCGCTAAGCGCCCTATAGCTTATTCATACTCCTAAGAGTTTTCCTATGTACTCGTAGTTACGCCCTGACACTTGCTATAAAGAGGGGTCGAGTCAAGAATAATATATTCGGGGAAACTGAGGTTTGGTTAAATTTAGAGAGCTGAAGAGAGAAATACTGATTTACAGTACCAGATATTTTTAGCATTAATGATACGAATAAGCATATTTTAATGCTTACTCATTTTTTATATTATTTTAAATAATATTACAAATTATTATTTTCCACTCATTAACTATGCCACCTGAAAATGTATAAAATATTTCATAAATAAGGTAATTCAAAGATTTTTTTTAAAATTTCATATTATGTTTTTTTATAATATGGGATGAATTAATCTTAGTGATAACACATAGTACATTTTATATTAGTTTCGTAAGGTACCTGACATACAGACGGATCAACAAACGAAAATATATTTAGTTGATAGTACACAAATAATGTGGAACTATGTGTGAATCTCATGTATATAACTATGTACGAAATAAAATGCTCTCAGTAGGCATTCTGTGACGTGGTTGTTTCACAGTCGAGTGAGATCATATTCATAAACATCGATGAAATATGTTTGTACCAAATGTTGCAAATAACATTTTTTTGCAAGCAACATATTATGCTTTATAATATAAATTTATTACTGACTAGCTGCGCCCCCTGGATTCACCCGCGTATGTTTCGACGATAATATATAGCCTATAGCCTTCCTCGATAAATGGGCTATCTAACACCGAAAGAATTTTTAAATCGGACCAGTAGTTCCTGAGATAAGCGCGTTCAAACAAACAAACAAACTTTTCAGCTTTATAATATTAGTATAGATTCCATCATCATTATATTATATGTGTATTTGAATTCACTGAAAATAAATGATAACGCAATGTTCGTTGAATTATTGAGGTGAATTTTTACCACAGTTTAAACCTTAGATTCTGTACCTTTATTTTACCTACCTTAATGCCTTAGTCTTAGTCTGCATTGCTTTCCCATCATTCTTACGTTGTGGATTCACTCGTGTAATCAGTCTGTGAAGTATCTGTGGATTCACCACCTCTGACCGATTTTAGTCGGATATTTAAGGTCTTTCAACTTTATGTCTGACTTTATCCGGCTTTTGGCTTACACGGTAAGAAAAGAATATTTGAATGTTACAGTTAAACTTTACCCTCCTTATGACGCAGTCGGGAAGAAAAACTAAGATATTAAATCTCTATAAAGTGCCTTACAAAAATTTGCGGAGATGAATAATGTTTGATATTCATAGTCGTAATTACCCTATTGGTTCATTAAAAATATCCAAATAACAGTTTATCATATATAGTAACCATTGTCATCGCAGTTCGTGCTTGCCGAAAACGTAAAACAATGTTGATCTTCTTACAACAAACAGCGAAGGATTACACTTAAGAGCTTGCTAATTATAGAGCTAACCTCTTTAACAGTTCCGATCCTATTTAAACAACTCGAAATTAGAGACAGTTGGTACTTATAACATCCGATAACAAACTAAAAACATCCCAATACCAGTGTACCTAATATGAATATTCAAATAATGATTATTACATTTCAGCTTCATCCATTAGCTTGTTTAGGTCCACGGCTTGTTTAGGTCCACGGCTTGTTTAGGTCTCCGTGGACATAGTCCTCCCCTAGTGGGGTTTTCGCCAATAGTCACCGACTGGCATGCGTTTTGATGATCGAAGTGGAGAGGGATTATATTACACAAGAAGATGCTGCTGCCCATATCATGGATACTGTCACTTACCTCCTACGACTTCCACGGCAAAACGAGGTTGTGGTGCTATTCAAAACCGAAACCACTAGGCACCTTTAGCTTATACACGTTTTTAATTATCACGAAATCGAACAAAAGTGAGTTTCGGCTATTATTTTTATGTTTATATTAAAAATAATAAAATACGTAAACACTAGTATACATTTCTATTAGGAGAATATTGTATTATATAACCGTTAGGACAGGTCAGGATATTATATTCTACAAAATCATAAGCGAGACATAACTTATAGACCAGACGAATGTGTTTACGTCTGTGATTTCTCGTATTCAAATTCAGTTACATAGTCTTTCTGAGGCGCATCTCTACCGAGATTGTCTTGCAGTAGTAACAAAACCTTGTTTCAATGCCTATGGCTTTGTGAATAAAGGTGATCTGAATATATTAGGTACAGAACACATTACGTACAACTCGCTGGAGACACGTATCCTGTGCATTTCAGAATTCAACGGCATTCTTCGAACTTCTATGTCGCCTGGTACTAACAATTCTTGCTGTTACGTATTATTCAATGACATGTACTTATAGATAATGCTAATATCTTCAATACTGTTATGATATAAAGATATGTTAGATAATAATAATTCTTAATGGTCACAATAATCTTAAAATGTATTTGTATACAATACTCTCGTAAGTCGTAATTGGTATTAAGGGCTCGCGTCTATGTTGTATCTATACTAATATTATAAAGCTGAAGAGTTTGTTTGTTTGAACGCGCTAATCTCAGGAACTACTGGTCCGATTTGAAAAATTTTTTCGGTGTTAGATAGCCCATTTATCGATGAAGGCTATAGGCTATATATATCATCGTCCAAACTTACGCGGGTGAATCCGCAGGGCGCAG
>MOOZ01000221.1:178726-191872 GCA_002930495.1 Cecropterus lyciades | reverse complement strand
CCCCGAAGCGGTCGGCGTCGTACGAAAACGAAACATTTGAAAAAACTCGTTTTTTACTACATAAATATAAGCAGATTCAAATATGCGGCCACACTTACCTTTGTAAAGAAGTGTCGTGCGCGCGCAGGTAAAACACCGAAATCCCACAGGTGAGACGGACGTTATTTTGATTTGAAATCCGATAAAGTGGAGACGTAGTTGAGGACCGACTAAAAAGGGGCCCTCGGTGAACACTCGTGCACTTCTTGTTAGCGACTCACCACGAACCGGCACAATAACAGACGATACACGGTTTGTTTATAAAATTACAAGGCTCTTATAAATAATTTTGGTGAACCGGACTGCGCATGTCCGACCAACGCGCGCCTCTTTTGAATAAGGTTATGTTACGAGTTACAAACACTTTAACCGGCTTCACTGCACTAAAAACACTCCAGCAGTTTCCGACCAGAATCCAATTGGGAGTCAATCGGAGTAAACTTTTGATACGCCGACGTGAACTTCTCGAACACTGGCCGAACAAGTTAACTGTGTTTACCGGAGTTTAACTCACATCCAAATACTTACAAAACCAAACACTAATGCACCTTTTGACGATTCACCGGCTCTACCTGCCGTAAGTGAAGGCCGTGTCGTTATAAACACTTGAAAACTCCGGAACCGGTATAATTCAATTTCGCACGTGACACTGTCAAAATAAAAATCCAACAAACACTTTGACACTCTGAACTCACTGCGCGACTGCGAAATATTTCATGTTTGTGGTACCGAAAGTAGTGAGCAACAAATTAAACGAATAGAAAAGAAAATAAACGAAGAATACTAAAGTCGGCGACTGCAAAGCCGAGCGTCCGACACTCCTGCTGAGCGCTGTACTAAACGCGAGAGGCCGCACGACCCGCCCCGCCCCGCGGCCCGCGCTCGTCCCGCCCGCGCCCGACCCGCACCCAGACACCGTATGAAAAATATACAAGTAACATCGAAAAAAACTAGAGTGCATAGGGAAGGAGTAGAGGCCCTCTGATAGATGTCGAAGAAATGTCCTGTGTTTGTTTAAGTTTCGCGGCGGCGCGCGCGGGACGCGGCGGAAGGCATTCAATTAAACCGATAGCACGTGCGTGATGCACCCTCCCCGCTACAATGAGCTTAGATAAGTGTTTAATCCTGTTTCACGATACAATTGCAGAGCCCCCAAATCAGTATTGTAATTGTAAATTGTTGCAAAGAAATTCCTGTCTGGCTTTAATATATTTTTTACTTTAATGTGCAGGTGCAACGTTAAGCTCCCACCTGTAAGAGTACAATAGTTAACAGGGAAGCGGTAATAAGTTTATTTGCCTAAAAAAAACAGTTCTTTAGAAATAAAGCAGCAGGTAGATGTCCATTTCGAGGTCATAAAAATATAAAGTTCAGGTAAGGGTGCCCGTGTTAAAACTTATACATTAACAGAATCAACATTAAAAACTATACTATGTACCTACCTACTGTTATTTTATAATAATAATAGTTTATTTTTGTGATTAATAACTGCATCATATTTATGACAAAATAATCAAACACGATTATTACACCTACTAGTTGCAAAACTTACAAATTATTTTTTAAATATAAAATAGTTGACTAAACTGAATTCATAATTGCAGATAATAAACTAAACATACTGTTGCGTACAGGCTGCTAGTTGATGGAATTTAAATAAAAGGCGATTAATTTTGAGTTTTGATTGATCAGCGGCGCGGGCGGCGACTGGGCAAGCGCTGTCTTCGTTGGCGGTTTATCGGTGAGTCCTTATGAGCGTACAAGGGGGGNNCTGTATCAATGCAGCGACGCGATCGCCACAGGCTACATTAACGCTTGCCCTGCCTTGGTCCTCGCACACATTAATTTAAAACATCGTTTATCGTTTGTCGTAATGTTATCTGCATAACTTAGGTAACACATACCTAATAATATGTATATTGTAGGTGTAATAATTAGAGATGCGCCGAATAGTGGTTTTACCGAATTCCGAATATTATTCGGTTTAACCTTTACCGAACCGGATATTCGGCCGAATTATTCGGTGTCTTCATAAAAAAATGTTGATTTGAGATTTAAATATATGTATATGCTGATTTAAGGTTTAAAATAAATGTTGACTATCGTTAATATAGGTTAAGAAAAGATTATGTTGACTTGAGGTTTTAAAATAAATATTGATTAGAAGTTTAATTGCTTTATTTTATTAGCTTTTTCGGCACATTCTTCATAGGATTTCTTTGGCTTATAATACAATATAAATTCTACATAAGAAGTTTTGTTTTTTAGATCTTTACCTACCGTGTCGTTCTAGCCAATGAAATAGCAATACTCGAACTGAATATATTCGGCACCAAAACCGAATAACCGTCCGAATACAAATAGTGAAAAAGATGCCGAATACCAAACGAATATTCGACACATCTCTAATAATAATCAATAGAATGTTGTGAGAGCCCCGTTTATTCTGTAAATGAATTGATTTAAACTGATTAGCACACTCGGAAGTTAAAAGGGCGACAACAAGCAGCAAAATTTCATGTACGGTGCCGTGCTTAAACTTTCAGCGGTCAGTCCCGGAAAACATCCGACACTAGTTGGTCAGTAACCCGTACCTACTCTACCAATATTATTGAAGCAACGTAGTGGTCTACGTTTCAAGCCTCCACCACAATGGATACTGGATAGAGACACGATGAGGCATATAAAGGATTGCAACTTTAAATTATAGAAAAGATATGTGTACCTATGAAGTAAATTTATATAAAAATAAATTATAGCTAGATTCCTTGTAATCAAATTAATTTTTAATACACTTAAAGTTTATTTCATTTACGATGTTATTTATATTTTTGTCTTGCTACTTCTTAATATAGTTATACATATCGGTACACTGAACTTGGATGACCTTTTAAAAGAAATAAGTAACATTACAAGGTATCCGTTTATTTATACGTTATTTGTATTTACTTGCCTATACTTTGATACGTGTATATATTCGTATCATGTAACTAAAGTATTCTAGAAGTAGAAAAGCTAGACTCATGGGGGTTCATTTACTGAGCTCTAGAACTCAATAAACAAAGTTAGGGTTGACACTACATACAAATAAGTTAAACATCAAATACAGTTTAGCGTGTAGGGTATCGTTATATAAATTTGTAACCGTTTTTAATATATTGTTTGTCGCTAATTTATGTTTTATGTAAATTTTATATAATTTATGTATATATTTATATTAAAAAATATTATAAGTCTTAGAATATTAGCAATAAATTATAAATATTTAATTAATAACTACATAAATCCTGCGGCTCTGCCCGCTGCGGTCACGTTTACAAGAATACACACGTTTACATAAAGAGTATTCCATGAATTAATCCAGGTCATTAACTATCTATGTGCCAAATATCAGCGTAATCTGACCAGTCGTTATTGCGTGAAAGAGTAACAAACACAAAATCCTCACAACCTTTCGCATTTATAAAAAATAAGTAAGATTATATTAATAAAAAAATTAAAAGCTTGTTTATCATTATGGTGAGTAATTTGTACCTGTAACAAAATACATTTGTTTAACTGCATTTTCATAGAAGTTCCTTGTAGTAGTAATAATAGTAATCCTTATATAATGTTATAAAATTAACCCTAAAGATATAGGAAGGTTATAACTTATAAGCTTCCTATATTCACTTTATATGTGGGTCGAAAATATTAAAAATCAATAAATAAATTAATAAGAGAAAGAATTATGTAAAGCTAATATTGTGGCTTTCGAGGCGCCGATAAATAAAATATAAAATAATCCAATAATAATACAGGCTAATCAATTTGTTACATAAACAATGCTGTGTTTACTCAAATATTAAAAAAAAAGCAGCATAAAATTCGGTGACTTAACTGAAATCAATTATCAAATATTTCCTCCCGCGTCGAAAAATACTCGGGACAATTCGATTTAGAAGGCTTTGGAGCCAAGTGTCAATACAATTCAATTTCCCAATCAGTTAGAGGTCGCTGTAAATACGGCCAACTCCACCAACACTGAATTCTACGATATGTTTCACAGAAAAACCTTTAAACAAAAAAATCCACATGCAATTCATTTAATTATCATATCATTTAGCAAATTGTAGAAAAATATATTTAATATTTTATCTCAATTCAAGGCAACTGCGTTCATGATTTTGTTATTTATTATTTTATATATGTTTTGGTTTCCCAAGAACTTCTCAATTCGATTAGAAATAATAACTTCTCACATATTACAACATAAAATATCTTCGAGAAAGTCTTAAAACGATGAAAAACGAGTAGGTAACGAAACGGTTATACTGGTAAAATAAACCTATGTTTGGTCTCCTTTGTTTATTAAGATAAGTAGTTACTTAAGTATTTCGTATTTCACAACATAATTACACATACAATTGCTATTTGAGGTGAGGTATAAAACTAGTATATATACTAGTTTTACACCTCAAATTGCACTGAGTTACAATAAGTAATTGACTAAGACTGTAATTTTCCTGTAATGCAAGAGTATAATTATGTTGCGTGTTCGTTTGCACTGTACGTAGTGCTTACATAGTTATACTATTAGGTAGACAATGTGTATATCCCACATTATCTTTATCTTAATTGAAATAAACTAAACGCATGAAATTTATTGCAAAAAAATATTTTATTTACCCATTCGCTACCAAAATTCTTGTTATAAAATTAAATTAAATGTAATTGTAATAAAAAATAACAATAATTGCAACCAAATTCTATGGCGATCGGTCCATAGTTCTGTATTCGGCGCTCATATTGGACACAATTCCGTCGTTAATATCTCGCGATATATACATACATATATACATTGAGTGCCGATTTCAGAACTAGGTACTAAGCCAACATATATTTTAATTATTTTTATTTTTTAATACTTATTCACAGTTTTTAGTCTTGTTACTATCACTAATTTTGCTTAGTAGGGGAAGTTGGGGCATAATGAGCTTCGGGGCAAAACGGGAAATGTGTATCAATGCGTTTAGCTTATAGAGTAACACGCATGCGAAGTTGGCATTCTTCTTTCGTTAAGTGCGTCGCATGACTATGTGTGATGAAAGTATTAGTACTAGTAATAGCTATCAAAAAAAATTAAGGTGGGTTTTTAAATAGTTTTCCAGTTAAATATCGATGTACAAAGAGGTAAGTGTATAAGTTATCGACTTATTTTGCACTCAGCAAATAATCATAGGATTAGTCATATATATTCATACTTATTACGAGCAATACACAAAAAGGTTAGAAATTATAAAACTTGTAACGGAGAAATGTCAATAGGGGCAAAATGATCCCTCGCTTTCTTTCACGTTCCTAAGTGTTTTATTTTTTACTGACTGCTTCAGAAAGAGGGTAATGTTTTTCGAGCGTATGTATAAATGTTTGTATGTATGCTAGATATTTCTTAGGCACGAACTAGAGCCCAAACGACTTGACGGGTTGTGGCATATCTTTAGAATCAGTTTACAGAGAGACACCGCTGTACCAAAAGGACAAGTCGAAAGTCTATTATTATCTACAAAATTCACGGAACGTTTCGATTTTTCTAGACACAAATACTAATAAAACCTTTGCATACCACGTCAATATGGAAACCTACAACTTCATGACGGCAACGATGAAGGTTATGAAGGCTGTGTTTGTTTGTATTATGGCTACTTGTATTCTAAATCTACCGAAAGATGGGTTATGTGCGAATGTCGTGAATGGGCTCTTATTCCTGTGCTGGTGGGTACGAAGACGATAAACTATATTTGTGCGTTTTGTATGCTAGACTACTTATTGTCTACATTTTTCCCCATAACACGTCCTATATTGCCCCATATGTGGGTACCCAAAATAATGGTAAAACGGGAAAATTACTCAATTGAACAAAATTTCTATTATCCGTTAATAAAATATTGATTAGAGTAATGAATCTATAATAATATGAAATGAAATATATTGTTGTTGGTTAGGTTCGAAATTCATACAATAGACCTGTTGATTTTTAAAATATAATGATTTTATTCTTAAATATCCCATAATGCCCCAACTTCCCTTATATACAAATTTAGGTACATGAAAACTTAACACCTAGAACATAAATTTAAAATTGAACCCTGTACCCTTAGTGCGAGTTGATTACGTTTACTCAAAACAATCATTGCTTATGTTTTCATTTCATTCCAATGTACATTGTATGCTTAGATTATCGTTTTCGGTCAATACTTCCAAAGTACTTTGCAATGATGAGAAACATAAACAATAATTGTTAAGGAAAGGGTACGTATTACTCGCTTAGTGTATTGTTAAAATCTTTTATTTAACTTGGAATGTTTGTATGTAAGGATGTAAGTATGTATGTTTAGATCAAATCTCGCAAGCTGAATTTAACCCTTATCAGTGTCCGCTTGAGCTGAAATTTGGTATACACGTATAGTTCTGGTGGCAATGCAATAATATAGAATCTATATTATTGTCAATTCAAATTGTTAATTTCTTTAATCTTTGCTTAATTTTTATTTCATTTTATATCTTTTCAATCTTATTAACCATACGTAAGCTCCAAATGGCCAATTTTTACGGTTTAAGCATTCAGTACCCGTGCATCATTAGGATTGAGGAGTAGAAGGTCAAATTTTTTCCTCGCATAATTTTATCTTACAAACCTAAATCCTAATAATTATATCCATTATATGATTATGTGCAAGAAAGAAAGTTCCGTAATGAAATTTCCCATCGAATGAAAGAAAACAAAAATTAATCAGTCTAGAAACACCTGAGTTATTCAAAATTACAAGAAATCGTGTTTTTCCATTTTTCCGGAAAAACTTCTGATTTTTTTTTCAATTTCCATAAAATGGGGCCAATTTTGAAACAAGTCGCATATAATGCCGTTTGAATCGTGCCGGTCGGTAGCGGCATTGCGTTATGCCCGAACTTACAAAAAAAACAATATACGTGACGAAAAGATTACCACTTTTCTTTGGGAAGTCGGGTAAAGAAAAAGTAAAATTGCCCACAGTTGGCGGATACCGCGCGTCTGATAATTCTGCGCATTGACGTATTGCAAATACTAACAGCTTCTAGAGCTATCCAGGGCTTAAAAATCATAGTCCGAAGCGCATATCCCTCCCCGCAAGCACTCCGAGCAGCAACGGTATAATAAAGCATCGTGCAAGCTTTTACCGGCGTTTCTTATAATTTAGCGTGTATTTTTGACAAGACATGTATTTGTTATAATATAAAACATTGTTTCTGTATATTTTCCAATGCTTATATATTGTAGAATTGATGCCCAAATGAATTTAAATAGACGATCAGTTTATTGTATTATTTTGAGCTTATAAAATTAAATGATCCAGTTTGGTAAGTCCGCGCTATACGTATGTAGCTAAGATTGACTGGATGTAACATCATTCAAAGATTTGCTAATTTACCTAGTAATTAATAAAATAAAATATGTAGCATTTCTATATTAGTCATTAATAAAATATACATTTTGTGAACTTAACGAATCTAAATTTAGTTATACTTAATATTGTTTTTATTTCTTTTAAGGTAATTCATAGAAATTCACGTTATTATTACAGCCACGGTATTATCAAACCAGTCTGATAATTCCATGCTCTCCCAATTTTGTTAAATATCGAAATAACTACTTCTTTTTATTTTTAATAATATTTTCCCACGCTGTATGTGTAGATAAATAAATTATGTATTACTTAACTGTATGTTTGAATCTTCACATCAAACCCGGCTTGAATTATAAGCCCAAGTTTTTAGGGGCACGGTAATATCCGCTCACAGCTGTCCCCTAATCGGTGATAAACATAAATATACAAACCGAATTGATAACTCCCTTCGTTTTTGAAGAATTAAAGTAACTTAAAGTAAAACTAAAGAAATACCCTGATCAGTGGTCAAAGGCGAAAGCAGTACTTACATGCGTAATAAAATTAACATAAAAGTTTATCAAAAATAAAATTCTCTAAGTCGATCTTTTCAAGTGTAATAACTTTAAACGTCAAGTTTACACCTATCGATACCCGTAGCAAAATTAAAACTTGTAAAAATAAGAACGTAAAAATTAAAATAGAATTAATGTAACCTAGTATTCCTGCTTGCGCTATAGACTTAGTCCCTATTGTATACTAGTCAACAAACTTAGTATAAACAATTAGCTTGGCTTGACTTTGGCACTTAGTAACAACACAGCTTATACCGAGATTATTGTTTGAGTCGCAAGTTTGCACGAAACACTGCATATGTATTCTGTACAAAATACATTTCAATCCGCACCATGTAATTTAACTAAACAATGATATAGTAGGCGGCGATTTTGGAATTAAATCCAAAACGTAATATATAGTAGTATACGTAAGTCAAACATTGTTAAAAATATGAAAAGAAAAAGCTCGTCTGCTCACAAACGATTACCTACAGTTTCATTGTTTTTAAGCAGTCAGTTTTTGTTTTTATTATAACATATTTAATTTAAGGTTTTTATGAGTTTTTGTCAAAATTGTAACATAAAAGTGTTTATTATAATTAAAAGTAGGTATTATATTTTTGGAATGCTCTATTTATTAGCTTAGATAATAAAAAAGTAGTTCTTCGCCCTCCTCTTTCCCTATACTCATTAAAATATATAGCCTGTCTTACTCCGCAAACAAACGGATTCTAATGATAAGACATATCACAATCCGTAAAGCCGTTTGGAATGTAGCGCGTGCCTAAGAAATGAACATACAAACATATATACGCTCGAATAACATTTCCTTTCTTCTGATGCAGTCGGTTCAAATATTTATAAAACAATGAATCGGCTGCATTCAGTAACTTGTTTTTTTTTTTCTTTTACGTAATTATTTGTGTCCCGACGATAAGTTCAAATAATAAAGTTACTTTAATCGAATTGTCATTTATGTCGAATGGTATATATAAAACATTGCATGTAAACGTACATTTGCTACCATTGTAAACAAAATAATCACAATAAATATAACCACAAATACCTGTCTCTAGTTAATATTTAAAGATTTTTTTGAGTATGTAAAATAAACATTCTTTATCTATATTCGGTAGAAAAGCAATAAAGAAGCCACTGATCTAAGTTATGTATAGGTCTCAAGAGCCTCGTAACAAACATACTGATCTCATCGTTAGGTCATGTTCCTTCTCAAGTCATATTACATGCGGCTCCAAGTCATTTCAAATTGATACGGCCTAAATTGGCTCTTTCGAGGCCTATAAACTCGATCTGAATATACATAGGTATTCGGAGTTCGTATCGTATTCTCTTTCATATAAATAAAATTGAAGTGTCTGTTTTTAATTTGAAAATAAGACCATACTTATATTCATATTCTAAATGTAAATACAGATATACATACTAAGTAGTATTAACGTATAAATAAAAGACATTTCTAAATTCTCAGCACTAGCAACACACATGTGATATGTGAACGACTGCATACAGGACTACGGTTCTATTCGATTCAGTTTCCAGTTACTTTGTTGCAGATGTAGGATACTAGAGTTGCAAGGGCCACTTAAATAGGTAAATCGAGCAAACTATTTGCTTACAAAGAACATCGGAAACTTGATCCATCACCAATTCGTATTGGAACTGTTTGGAATAACCTTTTGGTTCCTCCAGACGTATAAAGAGTTCTGCTTAGCTTTGAATGGTTAGCAGATGAATCTAGCTTTTCGTAAATACACTGGGCACCGTCTAGGCACGGTTAAAAAAATAGACACTTTAAAAAAATTTACACGTGCCAGAACGAGCACGTTTAGCACTTGATCTTAATTATTTAGGTGTGTCAGAGTCCTTACCTGCGGCATGAGATATCATTTTCGGTTACCTCAATATTAAAAGAAAAACTATTAAACTTCAATGCTATATAATTTTGTAGAGTTATTTATGTCCTGTTCAACAACAAGATTGAATGCTGTTTATTTGCCATGAAGGTTTTAAAGTTTAAATATCGAGGGTTGGTTATTGGACATGTAGAGTGGATTTCAAGAACAGAAACAAGGAACAATGTGCTTTTCTTTAAAAACTTTTATTTAACTTGCAATGTTTGTATGTAAGTATGTTTAGGTCAAATCTTGCAAGGTGAATTTAAGTCACTTCTCAGTATTCGATTGCGCTGAAATTTGGAACATACCTATAGTTCTGATGACGATGCAATTATATATAATCAATATTGTTGTTAATCCAAAATGTCCACTGCAACAAAATGGCGGATTACATATTTTTGTACAACCCACCCAATATGGATATCAAATGAAAGAGCTTTGTTTTGTAAAATACAATACACTACAAACAATTTTAAAAATCTAAGATGGCCGCCATCAAAAAATGAAAGATTACATATTTTCATACAACCCACCTAATACGGGTATCAAAGAAATGGGCTTAACATTTAGAATACAATACACTATGAAAAAAAAAGTCAAATCCAAGATGGCTGACATAAGATTATGGAAGATTATATTTTCACGTACGACCCAAATGGGACAGATTTACGTACAGATATAGATTTTATGTACAACGCCAATATGGGAATCAAATGAAAGGGATTAACTTGGATCCAATACCATGAAAAAAATCCAAATTTAAGATGGC
Organism: Cecropterus lyciades; assembly: GCA_002930495.1. NCBI lineage: Eukaryota > Metazoa > Arthropoda > Insecta > Lepidoptera > Hesperiidae > Cecropterus > Cecropterus lyciades. The sequence goes on along the minus strand of MOOZ01000221.1, from coordinate 181,188 downwards.
CGCCATTAAAAAATGTAAGATTATGTATCTTTCTGCAACCTACCCACTATGGGTATCACATAAAGGAACACAACTTGTAGAATACAATACACCATAACAAATCAAAATCCAACATGACCGCCAATGAAAAATAGAAGATTATACATATTTTCGAACAACTCACCCAATATAGGTGCTATTACATGATAAAAATTGTATAATTATAGAAAATTGTGGGTTTAACTACTACAAAGCTTATTTTTTCTTTTCAGTGCATTGAAATAAAAGTTGGTTTTTAAAAATATATTTTTTTAATTTATTTATTTTGATAAACACATCACATGATTCATGTCACTAGAATAAAATAAAATTGAAACACTTCAGTAACTTGGTAGTCCTTTGACAATGCAGGTTTTGAAGTGCACTCATTAAAAGATTACGATTAAGATATTGAACACATAGGGTTTATATACAGAAACAAAGGAGAATACGCGTTTTACTTGAACAAACATATCAAATAATCTACAAGTCTAATTGCCTCAATGGTACGCGGAAACTCAGTTACCCCAGATAGTTTAACAAACTCAGAGCAAATCACTTCCACTGCTAACTTGACAACACTAATTTCTGTCTATAGTTTCTCATAACTTCACTCTGACAAGTTCTACCTCCGTCTATCAAACGCATGCGAGGTAACTTCAGTAGGTACTACGAATCTACTTTGCTAACGAAGAAAACAGAAGTTTGAGAGTTATTCTCAAACTGCTTGCTAGGAATAACGAGTATTGGGACAATTTTGGGATAGTTTTGTGCAGCTTCTAAATAAATTTCGAGTGTGTCCGGCTTCAATACAAAGAGGAATAGACATTATCTCACGGCTTGAAAACGCTCCATTTCATATGATGTGACCATCTTTGTCCTCAGAAGCAACGCGTCTATGTTAAGACTTCAGATAAAACCCCTGTTATATTTGAAGTTGGATGCCGACTTCCATATAAATAATAAAAATAAAAAAACAAAAAATTAACAACAAAAATTTAACATGGATGTTGGTTAACTAAGTATAAGTAATAATGTTTTCAATGAATGTTTTTCTATTTATCTGCGTAAACGAAATCGCATCAAAACAAAACTACTGAATTTCATACAGGATTATAATTATAGCTTATATCTTAGATATTTTAGGAAAGATGTCTGTCTGTCATTCAAATCCATTTACTCTATCAAAAATTAAAGTAATGTTACATTTTAGGCACAGCTAGTATGAAATAAAGAAAGTTTTTATTATTTTACGCACTATCTGTTAAAACATAAAGGCGTTACGTTGTATTCGCCTAATAACAACAGTGTTATGCGCTGCCGTGTTCTGAATTGACTTTGGTTGATATTTTTATATTTTAATACAAAATCATTTCGATAATTTACATTTATTTAAACACACATATATGTCTACATGACAAAAGTCTTAATCTAAACTGCTAAAGACGTATTTAAAGTTTTACAAGTAACTTGCTGTTCATATATGCTCATAGAATCCAATAGCTACAAGAGAACTTCATTTAAGCTTTACCCCTATGACACGAAGGTAAGTTTTAAACTATTAATATTCTTAAAAAATATTAAAACAAAAAACCCGGCTGCTAAATCGATATATGTATATATTCATAATGATGTATTTAATTTATCGCTTCATATGAGTTTTCATGAAAATAGTCAAGTAAAAGCATTATTATAAATACCTTACTTTTTACATGACTATTTTCATATGCTATGTTTACTAGCTTTCATTTGATACCCATATTGTCGTGATAATAAAAAAAACATCATCCATTCTCCACCTTTTTCCCCTATTTGCAGGTCACATTTTAAAAAAAAAATATAGCCAATGTCACTCTCGAAACTGACACACTTCTGAATGATATGTTGAGAATGAAACATCATACGTCACAATCCGTCAAACTGTTTGGGCTGTAGCGCGTGCCAAATGGACATACATACAAACAAACGTACACACATATATACATATACTTCATAAGCGTATGAAGTATATGTATATACGTCGAACATTACCCTCCTTCTGAAGTAGTCGGGTAAATATAAATTTACTTATACTTTAATGGTATAAATATCATCCATTCTCCTCCATCTCTCCTCTCATTACAGTTTAACAGAGTAATAACAACACCGTTTATTTTTAAGTGGTTCTTTAAAAGCAAAAGTAGATGTGAGATAAATTAACCGACTTGTAGGAGTCAGTACCTACTCCTTATACTTTTTAACCCAGGTAAATACTTGTACTCGTAGGTGTCGTTAAAAGAAAGCAACGACCGTTTACTTGTAACCTTAATCGGGACCAAATCACACCGCATTGAGCGTTCCCAATTATTGGCCAAATCAAAGTATCTGGCGGTCATGACTGCAAACGAAATCAGAGCGGTACATATTCATTTCGCAATATTTCCTCCAAGAGCGTATCGCGATGA
>MOOZ01000221.1:161976-176063 GCA_002930495.1 Cecropterus lyciades | reverse complement strand
CAATCATGACCAGTTACCATTAATATAGATTCTGTTTAATAAATTCTTGTTTTACATTTAAATGATTAATGATGAACACCACTTTTCATTTAATATATCATTTCGGAATAAGAATTATTTATTAATATTTGTGAGTAAAGAGCAAAATTGAGTAAAAATATGTTCATCTATTTAATTTATATATATTATAAATTCCCTTCGTAATCAATATTTTATATAGATAACCAAATAAGAGGCAGACGGCTTCAACATCCTTCTTTATCTTTGTTCGTTCGGGCTTGTTCAAAAGGGGTGTAGTCGATTATGCTCAAATTTTCACGGAAGCAATCAGTTCTTTTGTTTTTTTTTTTCGTTTTCCATTTTAGGATTCAATTGGAACTTAATTTAAAATTAGGAACACTATCATTTGCCCTCATTATTTACTATTAATATTCTTTAAAATTTATAAGAGTCGCTATTGAAATTTTGTGTTTGAAGAAATCTCTTACTTCTTATATGTATCTGTATGGAATTTATGTTATATACACGAGTTATATATTTATGTTATATGCAAAGTTCCAAGATCCCAAAGGTCACTGACCAGCTTACGGCCAATTGATTGCCGTACAGATTGAAGGTAGAGGAAGAAGCTCATAAATAAATAAAAGAGGCGGCTCTTAAGGAATGAAGACAAAGAAGCTAAACAATAGTCACTTTGCGTTGGAAACACGTGGCAAGCCACTTTATTTGGATGTTCACATACTGTGTCACGTGTTCCATTGCAACAATGCAATTATCTACCAATAAAACGAATGACCAAATATATCTTCAAGTGTGTCGAAGATTTTTTTATAACACTGATGTAGCAAAGCATGCCACTCACCTGATGGTGAATGGTCACTGCCGACTATAAACACTTTCTACACTCAGCCTTTCTACAGCCCCACACTAGGATTTTCTCCTGTGTCGTGGGTGCCATGGACACACAGGGACGACACATGGATACACAAAGACCCAGACCCAAAATAGAAATCTAAACTGATTATTCAGATGTCTTTTTGGCCGGGGGTCGATGTCGGGACCCACTGAGTGTCAGACCGGTATGGTGACCGCTCCTCCACGTGGGTCGTTATAGTGACATTATGGACATTTGTTAGCAACTTCATATAGAACACGGGTACATTTAAAGTCAATCACAGATGCGATGCTAGTCTTGGAAACTAAGATAGTCACTCCATATAAATGTGAGCTGACATCCACACCCTTTCACCGAAACGCACAAAAACTGCCTTACAGTATAAATAGATAGATAGACTGAGGTACTTCTCCGGTTGAACATCTCATCCTGCCACCTCGACTATATTTGTCATAGGTTTCCAATTTGTCTCCAACATATCACCCACCAACTCATAAATTATAATAAAGGATGAATAATTGAATAATGAAAAAACATTTAATACTACAAATCCCAATCTTGTCATGCAGGTAAGTTCAACGCTTTCGACGTCCGCTTACGACGCTAAATAATTTATTTGTATACAACAAGCTGTTTACAATTAAAGTTTTTATTACAATAAAAGGTGAGACATAGTATTGTCTTCTTTATCACTAGTGGCATATTACTTGTGTGAGCAAGTGCTCGTTCTGCAACTAATTCGCTGGCAGTTGTAAAATCGTTGGCTCTATAGGTGCCGGTAATATGTTTTAACAACGTACATTGTTTTAACTTTTAGGTTTTGGAAGCTGTATTTGAATAGATCGTGTTCAGACTTTATTTGGCTCTATGAGATCCCATACTGGTGATAATTGTCCCTCTCTAGATAATGGGGGATTCTGCCAATAATCACTAAGCTTGTCAAGTATGCTGGTGTTGAGGTTACCCAAGAATATACCAGTACTCACATATCCTGGATTTCTGTAACTTACTCATCTACGATATCCACATGAGGTAGAGGTGTCATTTAAGCCTGACGCCACATGGCGCTATCTATTTAAAGTATTTTTCATGTTTACTAATAAAAGGGGAAGATTTTTTAAGATGGATACCACATATTACTTCCTTTCCTTACAGGAATAATGTACCTATAATAATATACCCTCAAACCTATGTATCTACCTATGTATATACAGTGAAAGCGTTTCACGGGAATAGTAAGATATTCGTTGATGTTCGACGCATATTGGATGAGTATATTATATTAAATGAACCGGTTCTGGTCTTTCTATTAGTAATATACATAAAATTATAATTTTAAATATAGAAGCGATTAATTATGCTAATCTGTAAATGTTAAACAAACATAAAGTTGATATTTATTAAATGACCGAAATTAATTTATTACCTACCACCTGTTTAAGACGACGTATATTAAACATTATAATATAATAAAATTGTAAATAATCTACATATGAATACGCGAAACGAAATTGAAATAGAGAAAAAATTATGTTAAATAAGAAGTACTTCGGTGAATCAAGTTAAGTTTCAATTTGCGTTAATTATGGTCGAAAATCGACCACTGGGCGACCACTTACTATTAAATATAGTGACACTTATGTGTCATTTTAAATAAACAAGCTACTTAAATCACACAAGTCTAATTGTTATATTACTTGTGTAGATTGTAAAAATGATTTGATACATTCTATTAGCTACTTTAAACAAAACATATTTCATTGTATAAGTTTCGTTTAAAAGAAATGTTATAATTGAATATACCTTTCTGAGATTGACTCCACCATGATACTGTAATGATTATTTGCAGATGATAGAACACCGGAAAACCCGACTGTAGTGGTCTCACCGGCATCACTGGCACTCCTACAGGAGCAGCTAGGGCGCAGAAGAACGCTCTTTAAGTGGGACAATATGACAATCATAATGGCATTGGTTATATTACACAGTTATAAACGCAAGAAAAGCAGGACATTGTAAGTATATACGAGTTCAATTCATAGGTATACACATGTAGCTTATATACCTACTTACGCATTCATTGATATTTATTGTACTTGGGTGAGTCGGTTCCAGGGCACACGTAATTTATAGCGCTAAAGCCTTCGACATGTACCGTATTTGTGATTAAAAAATACGACTATTTCTTTTTCGAGGATGTCCGTGAATAAAAAATAAAATAAAGTACCTTAAGAATTTTCATTATCGGACCCTTCCAAGCATTGTTCTCACAGGAAATCTTTTAGTCCCACTTTTATTAAACCCGATTTCGCTTTATATGTTCATCTTAGACTGACCGCCAATTGGCTACTATCGTTCGAGCAATAGTTGCTAAAGCTACCATCTTGTCGCTTTAGTTACTGAAAATATGCGTAGGATACCCCCATCCCCCCTCGGGTGTCCAATGCGATGCTTGAGTGATCGACAAACCGCATATGTATGTTTTTATTAGGTAATCCGTCAACAGTCGCCTGTATACGTGCCACACAAGCAACTTAATAGTCGCCGAGCAATTTTAAAAGTTTAGCAGCAGTTTTGATGGTCGCGTTAACCACTAAATAATCGCTAAAGTTACCGCTTGCTCAAGCGATTGTAGTCAATTGAGGGTGGGTCGTAACAGTAATAAATGTAAGCTTTAATGAGTATCATCTTTGCCATCTGTTGGGGTAAAATATATTTATTAAATGTTTTGATACCTAATACCTTACTAGTACATTGATATTCTAAAAGATGGAGTTAGTTGGCGTAAGGAAAAGAAATTAATTATTTTTGATATGTATTTCTTTGTGTTTAATGATATTATTATGCATCATATTACGTGCTGTTACTATTAAATTACTTTTTATCAAATGTATGCGCTCTTGTTGGAAAAAATTGGATTTGTTAGCTGTAAATTACAAAAACTAAACGCTTGTTAAATAAAATGTCATAGGATCAGACTAAGAGGCAACATCCAGGAGTTGGGCATCAGCGTCTTTCTGTGCAAAAATAACACGTAATGAGCGACTATTGGTTAAAGCCCCATGTAGCGATATACTTGAAAAAGGTAGGTAAGTATTCCACTTGTTAAAATATCAAATATGGAGTTTCAGATGAGTATTTTTAAATAATCTTTTCTTAGCATCAACATATTGTCAGAAGAATCATCTACATGTGATATTATTTACAAAAGTGTCTAGAACAAAAATCAGAACGGACGTCCAACAAAATAAGTCGTACTGTCTTCGATATACTCAAATATTTAAGTGGGACTTCTAAGAAACACTGTGGTTATTGCTTTATTTATTTTCTTTGTCGTGGAGACATACCTGTAATTGTTATACCCTAATTTGTATATATATTAGTACACATGAACTATTCTTATAAATAACTAGCTGACCCGACAGACATTGCCCTGGCTTAACTATGAATTTTGATTTCGCTGTCAAATGACTGACAGTTAGGTCGCATATAAAACAGGGGTTCTATCTGAAGTCCATGACAGATACGTCACTACTCTTGAGAACTAAGATGATCATCTTGTATATAATCATATCATATAATCATATACAGCATATAATCATATCATTGTCCCGGCAACTGCACCCTTCCACAAAAACGCAAGAACTGCTTCATGCTAGAAATAGGTGTGGCGGTGGTCAGGTCGCACTGCACTTCTACTACCGTATTAGTAAAATGGTATTACTGTTTTATCAATCTTCTTTAGGTTTGTTTTTTTTTCCGCGTGACTTTCTTATTTTTTCTATTGTAAGAACCTTCTCCTGACTACAACTAACATGATAAAAAACAGTGAAATCGCTCCAGCCCTACACGTATGATGCCGTGATCAAGGGAAATAGGGATTCATTTTTATATTTAAGTAACTTAAGAAGATTTTATACTCATACCCTATATCGACTTACTTTTATACTGTTGTTTTTTATATTATTTTTGATACTACCTTTGCTTTATATGAATTACAATACTATAGTTTGATGGGAATTTTAATAAAGTAAGCTTTCTTCTAAACTGCTTGACGTTTGTTGAAAGTTTCTGATGTAGTAAGATTGTGTTAAATATCTTGTGATTATTTTGCCGTGTTTTTATTAATCTCTTACTACTAATGAGTAAGTATTATTTATTTCAGAATAAGCATTCTTTCTTAATTATTCTGCAGGATGGGTCAGAAGCCACATTTTCAAAAAGACGTAGGGAAATTAAAGTTTTATTATTCTATTCCAATTATTTTCACAAATATGTTCAAACTATTTCACATGGATTAAAGTCAGTCATTAAGAGATTAAAATTCAATTAGAAAAAAATATAACCCCTAAAATCAGCTTTTGTGAGAAAATGTGTCAGAAAAAAATTACCACTCTACATACTGATCGTGAAGCAGAGATATTTGCCAGGAAGAAGCTATGTTAATAAGAAAAGTATTGCACGTCTAATTACAATGATAAACAACGGAAATAGTCCGGAGGCGGTTAGCTCAGAGCTTGATCGGTCGACAACCCATCAAAAAGCTACGTTTCATTATAGTCATGAGGAAGACATGACTGCCGAAGACTGGAGTCAAGTAAATGCAACATTTTTACCAAGACTGTTTGTAATTTTTTTCTGTGATGAATGTATTGAATAGCATGGTATGCTTCTCCAAATAGTCGACGTTTGTGATTCTAATTGACTAAAGTTCATTCTTACGACCTAAACTACCTTGTTGAAATTGTTGTACACCCTTTTAGTATTATAGTGTGGTCATATTATACATTATATATATACATTATAGACGCGTTTGGTAGAAAATCGGCCATGCTTTACCTTAAACATCGGCTCCCTGAAGATGAAAAGTACATTTTTATGCACCACTCCACATTTTCTAAAAGGAACATGTGGGAGCTCATCAAAATTTCAATCGCTAAACAAGTGGTCACCGCATAACACCAGTTGATCGAAACCCTTATTAAAGAATGGCATTAGAACACTAAACTTAAGCATCACGCTAAATTATTTATCGAGAGCATGCCACGACCCTTAGAATTAATTAAAATATTTATCAAAGGGTGACACTACTAAATATACAGTCTTATTTTTGTAACTCTGCATTATTTTATATATTACCATATTTGTGCATATGAATATTTTTTAATATTTGCATAATATGCTCGTGGTATTAAAAAAATGCCAATCAGACTTGAGACCGTTGAATTATTTGTTTGAAAAATTCAATTAAAGCAAATAATTTTGCCATGTACTAAAACTGCCCTCAGAAGTATAAAAGCGACATCTCAATTGAAGTAAGTTTCGAGAAAATTGATTTTATGTGAAAGTCGTTTTCTTGATATGCCTATGCAATTGAGAGAAAGGACATTTTCAAACAAGATTCTTTGTATGTTTAAACTAATTTACCGTCATTCGGTTTATAATATGGGGTACGTAATTTTTTAAGCTTTCTGAAGCCCTAAAAATCCAATAATTGTTTTTTTGTAGATATCACTTTTGCGCTTCTCAGAGCAGTTGAATGTATATTGAATTTAGAAATTTTTCATTTTTTAATCTCGTTTTATATTTTCAACATACGTAAAATTCGTTAATACATATTGCAATTACTTACATGTTAATTAAGTTGTTCACTATACTATTAATTTATTAGAATAGCCATAATCAATCTATAGTTCCAGTTATATTTAGTACCTAGTTGTAGATATAATAAAAATAAGCAATAATATTCAGTACAAAAGTAGAAGTACAATATCATGTACTCAAAAAATGAGTTCTTGTCGAGATGACAGGATTACGGAGTGACGTTCACCATATTCATAATAAATATTTTATTTGCGTCGAGTAGCTCGTGAGCTCTAGAATTGCTAATATTGGTGGAAACAGTGAAATGATTATCAAATAAACAAATAACAGGAAACATTCGTTTTATCATGTGATATTTTTAATATCAGAAACAAGTCTGTGCGTTCAACTTTACCTAAAACTCTACTCATATTACACACACCTTGGTTTGCGATCGTATTTTTCATTTACAACCTATTATTGCTTCATAACTTTGTTGGGATTCCTCCCAGAAACGTTGGCCAAGTGCGAAATGGCACATATTTTTGACAGTTTTTTTAATCTCTAAGGTTTGTAAGTTTCCGCATCATTTTTTTTCGCTGTTAAATGTTTGGTACAATTTGCATCCACTACCAACTACGAACATCACTAATATTATTTTTTAATTTTTTTTAAAAGGTGTATTATATATGTAACATGTAGAGTTTTTAAAACCATGTTACATGATCTTATGTTCATAGTGAATCATATTCCTAGACAGTGTAAGTTTAGTGACCGTCAAAGAATACATAACATTAATTTGTGAATCATATATTGTAGAAACCAATACAAATCATAGCACACAATGTTACAAGTCTCACAGAAATACCTAACAAACTTCATTTGAAAAGATTCTCTCTCGCCTCTCTAGTGGCTTCGAGTGCGATAAAAGATCCTTTTGTTTCCATTTAAATTTTTAAAGCGTTGCTTCTCTTCGCCTTTTTTCTTATGGTCGTTCAAACCCCGGAAATCAGAGACAAAATTCAGTTGGGACGTGACGTCGGCCAGCCAGACGAACACGATCGGAAGTACGGAACAATCTACACAGTTATACACTTGTGCAGATAAATCTGTTTATCTGTATCTTTATTTATCTTGGAGGATTATAATGTTGTGTAAATAAAAATCTCAAAATTTATAATTCTATTTTGGGGATATGCTGAAATGTTGTGCGGAAGAACTCAGGTAAGATTACTCACCACCACTAATATACATAATTATAGAAATTTACTTTTGCAGTTGTAATATTTATTACTGCTGTGTAAAATGATATGTAATTTTCAAAATTTCATACAAATCGGATATCTATATTTTCATTCTTATCAGCCCTTTGTGATCCTGCTGGATTTAGGCTTCCCTAAATAGGCGCTTTTAGCGATACTCACCGCAGCAGGCATGCGTGTTGATGAGCGCAGTGGGTGTTGATGTTACACCGTATGAGGTGACTAAAAGGAGCTTCCGGTGCTGTGAGCGACAAGAGTGGGAGCTCGAACCGTCCAGCCAGGTGACCCCGAGGAGGACGGCAGTACATGTGGGCGCATACCACCGTAAATAACAGATGATGTGGTGGGCCCAGCCGCTTACCTGGGTTTAGCCCGATGGGGCAACACGCTCAAAAGACTCCGGTTGCGTTCTTTTGTAGATCCCGGAGTCATATGAAGACAAGTTACATAGGAAGACGCTGCTGCCTATCTCCTTGATTTCGTCCCTTAGTCGCCTCTTACAATAATTTTGATTTTCGTTTGCTGATAAATTGACTCCGAAAATCGATGTTGCACTGTATTTAAATCACACGAGTCGTCAAAATCATTAGGAGCAACGAAATTGCTCATCCTAATTTGTCTAATTCTATGGGTGTTTTATCATGTACATACTTGCAGTTACGTTACAGACATTAATAAATATAAGGAACAAACGTATTTAATTTGTATCTGTAGGTAAAATATCCGTAAATGTTAATAGTTGTAACTTTTAAATGAGGAACGGAATGCCTTCGACCGAAGTTTCAATGTTGAATAATAGATCTGATCAATTAGCCGAGAGAATCGCTGGAGAGGAAACTTCGTTTTATTGCAATACTTTTCGTTTCTGTTACAGAAGATAATTTTTTACAATAATAAAGGAACACTTAAGCTTGGATTTTATGTATAACTTATGTACTTAAGTAACATGAACATGAAATTAGAATTCAAGCTCTAAGTGATGTTAATCACATCCGATGACGTGCAGAAACCCTTTTTATATTTACAGACAGTGATCGTGGCAGACGCAATAGCACCTATTCTTCTATACAATGTGTTTTAACGTTTACACCTATCCTAAACACACCTGCATCTAAATATAATAGGTCTAATGGAGATGCCTCCGTACTTGAAATACGAAAGCTTCAATCATCTTTAAAATCGTTGACGGGTTTTTATTATACTACCAGGGTCTTAATTTCAGCCCTAAAAACGCAACTCAGTATACCATCACGTATTATTAGATATATAATATTAATAGAAATAGTAAAGAAGTACATAACTATAATAATTCATATTACGAACGTAAAATGATAAAATTGCAATATCCATTCAAGCTCACAGAAGCCTGACCTGGAATAAAACCTTGGACTATAGTCATTAAGCGACATCGTTACCCTCATTATGAACCACTCATTGTTTGCAACATCGCAGCGACATGCGAAGTAGTCATATATCATAGGTATCTGACAAAAACGTAAATTGACCTTACGTAAATAATAATAATTAAATTAACTAACGCTATCAGATTTTCGTACTGGATGTGGCAATCATGCATGAAGATCATTTAATTAACTGGCCACTGCGGCCACTGAATATTGGTAACCAATTTATGAATAGTGTCGTGTAGACTGTGAAACGAGTGATCTTATAATGGCATACTTGACGACCCGCGTGGCGGAGCAGTCCCCATACCGGTCTGACACGCAGTGGGTTCCGGGCTCGATTCCCAGCCAGATAGACATCTGAACGATGAATTTAGATTTCTGTTCTGGTCCTGGTATTTTGTGTATTCATCTTTGTGTTCACGGCACCCACGACACAGGAGAAAAATCCTAGTGTGAGTGTAGAAAGAAATAGTGCCGTGCCGTAGTGCCGTGTGATGTCGTTGTCGAATAGCAATAGTCTCTTCCGTCCCGTGTACAACGTAGGAAGCGGATTAAGGAGAAAATCCTAGAGATGGGCAAAAGCGTCTTCCACCGTAGCATCACTTTCCATAGTGGCGGCCTATATATATATATATATATATGTGTGTGATATGTAGCCTATGTCACATTCCAAACGGAGACGAATTCTAATGATATGTTGTCAAACGTCACAATCCGTCAAACCGTTTGGGTTGCGTTTGGGCCGCGTGCCAAAGAAATTGACATACATAAAAACAAACAAACATAAATACACACATACATACGACTGCAAAACATTACCCTCCTTCTGACGCAGCTAGGTAATAAAGTCCAAAACAAGCGGAACTATATGTCAACTACGATTACAAACATTGTTCGCAATTACACATCGACTGCTTAATAATGAAACATCGGGCGCTCACCAACGCCGCAGTGTCCGCTTGCCGGAAAACATTTCCCATTAATGCTGATCGAGATTGTACTCATATTTCTAGATTATGGTTGTTGAAGTGTCGCGTTTCAATTTAATATCTGATACATGATTATACTGATGGTTAGAGCGGTGAAAATCACAAACAAGTCGTAAAAGTCGAAAACAAATATAACAAGGCCTATGCAAAATAAATACATTTCAGTTCATTTTATTTTTGTAAATGCATAAACAAGCATAAAAACTTTTTGGAAAAATTAATTTGCTTTTTAATTATTTTAAACCACGTATGTGAACTATTTAAGTTCTATAAGTATTTATATATAAAATAACTAACTATAAACCTCGTGTAATTTTCATTTTACTAAGTAAGCTTATAATTACTTCATTAATTCAGCTTAAGTTGATACGGCTTTTATGTTAGTCTTTCCGACCGTTATTATACGTTTTTTTTATATATCGTTGTGTATATCTGTTCATGGATTTATATAATCAATCCCAAATAAGGTTAGAGTCTACCTGAGGTTTGTTACAAATGAGTACTAAGTTGAATGTGGATAAGTATGTCACCCTTAGTACAACTATATTGGTATTATTCACACAACCCCTATTTAACTCCCTTATCGGTGGAATAGCAAGATCATTTCCTTGCGGGTGGCTACATCCTAAAACGAGCCAACTATCCATATTTTATGGTTCTAGTTTTTATAGGTGGTTATATTAACTTCAATTAAGGACTCACTGCGAGGGTAAACAGTAGTTCATATCCAATGTACTTCAATAATAAACACCCGCCTACCGATATCGTGTCTGCTTGCCGGAAAATATTTTCCATTAACGCCGACCTGCTTCATGCTATCTATTCAGACGCTTTAATCTATAGCCAGCAATGTAAGCCGCTTTTATTTCCATTAGGATTTCCGTCCAAAATATTTTTCAGGATGATAAAATGTAGCGCAAATATGAATGGGCCTAGATTTTTATCTTGGCATGTTAAGGTAAATTATTCAATGCAGTTGGACGTACTCATTTAGCGATTCTTTGTTTATTTCAAAGAAAATATAATAAGAAAATTAAAATGTAGTTACTGACATTTTTTAAAAATATAAAATTGGTTTCGATGTGTTATTTTATAATATTTGTCATTTTCCGTATGCTTGTTGGTATGTCATCAAAAAGTTGAAAACTACAACAAATATACCAATGGCAAATTTTTAAACCTAAAATAGTTAGGGATAACTTACAATAGTTGAAAAACCGTTTAAATAACATTGTAAGTTCGCAAAAACTACCTTTAATTAAAAAGGAAATATGTTAAATTATTAAACAATAAGTAAACGACAAACAATACTTTTATTCTCACGAGAATACTCATTACCATAAAATTTAATAATTTATTATTTCACGAAATATAATGACAAAGTACGAAACTTTGTCGTGTTAACGTAACTTGAGCAAATTTCCTACATCGTTAGTGCACTTTGTCTTACAATAGAATCTTTCTGCAATGAAAAACAAATGAACGTTTGTTAACGAGCTTCCAATTGAGCAAAGAACGACCAAAAGGAATAATTGTATAAAGTAGCTACTAAATTTATTAACGTTATTCAAATGTTAAATGTTTTAATTACGTTATCTTGAGTGGAGTTTACAGTACATCGGTTCTCGTTACCAAATAAAAAAGAACATCCAGTAGTTAGTTTCATGTCTTATTGATGAACCTTTTTCAAATTTTACAAGGTGGTAAAACCAGTATAGTTCGACCGTAGTACCTCACCACCGCCACGACTATTTCTAGCTTGAAGCAGGTCTTGCGTTACCGTGGAAGGGTTTGGTTGCCGGTTCACGTATGTATATATGAGGCGACCATCTTAGTCCTCGTGAGTAGCAACGCATCTGTGATCGATATTAGATATAACCACTGTTTTAAATGAAGAGTAGCTTACAGACGTCCATGGGCGGCAATAACCACTATCAGGTGGACTGCATGCTCGTTTGCTACTTCAATAGGATATAAAAAGTTGAAATGATTAAAGAAGGACTTTAAGCATCTTTAAGCTAAAAGAAATGAAAGTTAGCTAGTAGAACCTTGCGTTTCGGCTGAGGTGGTATCATTTATTTTAACGTGTTACACCTATTTTGATTGTGAAGCAGCAACACGTCTTTGATTAACTTCCGAAATAACCTCTGTTCTGTGTGAAATAGCTTATAGGTGTCAATAAGCGTCGGTGATCACTCACCATCAGATGGGCTGCATGCTCGTTTGCTACTTCATATTATGTACAATCTTTTTTAGATTAAACAGTGTCAATAAGAAACCCGTAGCCAACAGTGGTACATAAAGGGTTACAAGTAGAATAGCTTTGTTCCGCAGGCAGGCAGGATTTGAACCGCCATTTTTTAGAATAGCCAGTTTTTAGAAGTTTGCGTACGTCATAAAACAAGTTAACTAATAATATATGTATGCCTGAGAAGTCCTTACAAAAAGTTTCCCAGTGAGAGAATAAATGGTTAATTATGATTACATAGCAGATTTTTTGGAGCAGTGATAACCGAATGGTTGAAACTCGGCCTCTCAATCGAGGGTCCGAGGTTCGAATCCCAAGCACGCACCACTGATTTTTGTAAAATTATGTGTGTATTAGAAGTTAATTATCACTACTTTACGGTGAAGGAAAACATCGTGAGGAAACCTATGTACACACCTGAGATTTCTTTAAAATAGTTCTCAAAGGTGGGTGAAGTCTACCAATTCGCACTTGGCCAGCGCGGTGGGCTATGGCCTGAAACTCTCTCATTCCGAGAGAGAACACCCGTGCTCAGCAGTGGGACAATAATGGGTTGACGGTATGATTACACAAATTAAATAGGTTTACTATTTTAACAAGTCACCCAAATCCTATTAGACGCCTGATCTCAGTTCTGTCAATGATGAATAGCGAACTAAATCGTTTGTTGGCGTAGCGTAATCCGACTCAATGAGCTCTAACCCTGATATATTAACAATTTGTATATAATACATATAGGTGAGTACGTCACGAAGCACATTTAGTCTACCAATTTCACGAGCAATATCACTGAATAATACTAGGGGAGGTGAAGAGTATACAACATGCCTATGTATTTATACGTTTAAGATCTTCGCACACGAAATACAACGAACACTAGATAGTGTAGTCAAGACAGTTTTGTTTTTCTTAAATTAAGTAATAGTAGGCGCCATTTTTAAGAGCTTTCACTAATATTTCGGAAGGCCGAATAGTTCTACTAATAACGATTATGTTTACCATTGACTTAGACTAGATTTCATAAAGTAATGGTAAACGAGAGTGCTATGTATAAGAGTATACTAGAGTGCTGCATTATTATAATTTTCTTAGTATTCATTGCTTAAGAAAATGTTTTGTCTACCATATGCCTGGGACCTAATAGAAGGAAAATTCCTTGATTCACTTAAAAGACTTTACGTGTTTTGCATGTTATACGTGAGAAGTTAAGGCATTAGGCAGAGGCTTTTTTATTTTAGTCTTACTTTTATGTTGCGGCAAACTTTGTGAGTTTTCAGATCATTTAGTCACGTATAAGAAGCTTTTGCTTATATATGTCTTATTGCTCACTTTTAGCTTGAAGCAGTTCTGCGTTTTGGTTGAATGGCATGGATGCAGGCTGCCTGGGCTACTGTAATCTACCCCAGATAAGATTAAAGTCTTAACTGAGCTTGGTCATAGATACGTTGCAACCCCTGAGTACTAAATTGGAACTACTCGGATAAGTATTACTACACTCTTCAGACCACAACATTGCAGCACTTAACGAGTTGTTGGTGTTATAATGTTAATGTGTTATAAGGTAGAAATAGATGTGGTCGTGGTGTCGGACAAGTTTAATACTGAGGATATTAATATACTGAGGATTCTGCCACCTTTGACCCAACCTTTATATACGTTAATACATATTACAAAACGAATTTATTGTAATATTAAATAAACGCT
>MOOZ01000221.1:144645-161187 GCA_002930495.1 Cecropterus lyciades | reverse complement strand
AAACTCATCATTCAGATTTCTGACTGGCCGGGGATCGAACCCGGGACCCACTGCGTGTCAGACCGGCATGGTGACCGCTCCGCCACGCGGGTCGTCGAACACAACACACACACACAAACACACACAAACACCCAGACCCAGAACAGAAATCTAAACTCATCATTCAGATGACTGTCTGGCCGGGGATCGAAGCCGGGACCCACTGCGTGTCAGTCCGGTATGGTGACCGCTCCGCCACGCGGGTTGTCAAATGCAGTATTAAAAATGATAATACTGCAGGAATGTAATATACTCTCTCTATTCTCAGTCAGATATATTTCATATTTTATATACCATATTTCTAAAAGTGATTAAAAAGGGAAATTAGGAACTTTCACGTCTCAGACGATTTCTGTACTTTGATGTGTGTTTTGGCAATTCAATAACTCTTAATCGAAATACCTCCTCGAAATACCTCCCAAAATCCACTCGTAGTAGGTATGTCTAATATAATTTGCCTGACCTTATCGGAAATTCACAATAATACTCCCACTGACGTATTATCCTGGACTAAATGGTTTTCGTCGAGTCAAATTTTATCAACCCTTTACTAACTATCATAATTTTTTTGGCCCTGGACGGCGTACAACCGAAATGCAACTTATTCTACCATTTAAAAACACATCTCACACCTTAATCTTTAACCTTTAGGACAACAAGTATACCTATTGGTAGTTATTTTTTCTCATCTCAAATATTCAAATGTTTCATTGTGAAGTAAAAGTCACAATATAATAGGTAATACAAAACACTACAACCCGGGGACAGTACCTAACCTAAAAAGGTAAGCCTTCTGAATCCCTACAAAGCCTTAATCTCACAAAGTCAGCCACCACAAGGGGATTCGTATGCGAGTAATTAGCTGATTAAATTAGTTCAAAAATAAGTCATTACCTACGTTAGGTTATATTTTTGTTATTGTTCTTATTTCTTACTATGACGACCCACGTGGTGGAGCGGTCACCATACCGGTCTAACACGCAATGGGTCCCGGGTTCGAGCCCGGCCAGACGTACATATGAATGAAGAGTTTAGATTTCTGTTCTGGGTCTGGGTGTTTGTGTATTCGCCTTTGTGTATCCATGGCACCCACGACACAGGAGAAAATCCTAGTGTGGGACTATGAGTGTAGAAAGCGTTTATGTTTATGTTTTTTATTGCAGTCTTACTTTACAACCAAACACAACAGCGCTTTACATTGTTGTTGTTAAGCAAGACTTGTTGTGTTGTAAAGTTGTTGTTGGCTTACTACGCTGAATTTAAAGGTATTTTTCAAACTAAATATGTAGTAAACGTGCACTGATTATCTAGGCATTTTGTAATCACCGTTATTCACAAACATGCCTTGAAAAGCACTATGTAAATGATAAGGAACTAGGAATTATGTTTATGATAAGAAACTCCTTAACGTAATAGGTACGTGATACTAGTATTTAGCATTCCAATTTAGTTCTCAGAAACAGCAACATACATATCTGTAATCAACCTCATGTCAGACTCCTATTTGCGGTCGGTTGCGCTGGTTGCGATTGAGGTGGTGGACCTCAGTCCATGGCCGGTAATGATCGCTTAATATCAGTGGCTGCATGTTCGTATGCAGCTTTCATTACATAAAACAATGTAATTAAATGATATATGCATACAAAGTTACATGCACCTTACCACAAATCAAAATACTGCAGTAGTAGTAACATTAAGACATAACTAGGTATGTTCTCAGACTGCAAAGAAATGAGAGTTCTCCTAGTTTTTAGTATTTAATATAGGCATTTTATGCAATGTAAATAAATGTTACAGTTATAAGTATTCTTACAATCTATGAATATCCTTATAATGGTATTCAGCAAAATGTTTACACACATAAATTGAGACATGCCAATTTTCCAAGATTACCTTATTTGATCAAAGTATTTCTTACTCAAATATTCTAATAATATAAATTATGGTAAGTCGCAAAGCAATACCTCATTCAATAGCCTATAAAAATCGGATAAGATTCTATACTTTGATTATACCTCTCACCTACAATAGCTGTGTAAGTATTCAGGTAGCGAGTGGGGGAAAGTAACCTCTCCTGATTTCTCAGGAGATGCTTTGTGAATGGCGGTCTTCGGGCCACCGGGCCGGGATAAGTAGGGAGACGGAATATTTTTTCAGGTCTAATCTCGCTTAAGAAGCTTCGCCCCTGATACATCTACAGCGAAAACAATGGCCCTTTTGTAGCCCTGTTCAAATATACTTTGGATTCACGTTCACTTTCGACAATCTTTTGAAGTTATTGCTTGTCAAATATATGTATAGTTGTATTGTTTTTGATTTATATACGCTTACAAAGAATTGTTTTGATTACTATAGAGTACCTACACACTGTGAATGGACCGAAATCAATGCATGTAGTATAGAATAATTAAATTAATTGTATAATTTCACAGAGTCATACGTATTTACTTTAAATGAATAATGGTTACAATTTTATATCAATTATTTCACGACGCATATGACATAATAATTTAGATATTTAATGGAATGGTTCATAAATTTCCATATCTCACAAAAATATGCAATTAAACCTTGCCACATTTTGATTGTGTGACGTTGTCTAGGTGTACATAGTTATAAATTATTTTGTTTTGCTGTAAAAAATATTATCCAAAGATCAAATTTAATATTGCTAATATAAACATTCAATATTACTAATATTGTAAATAAACCAGCTCCATACTTTTGTACCCAGTCCTGATTTCTTTGTATAACCATGTATTAAAGAAAGCTCCATCAGACTGTTAATTTTCGGCCAAATTTACGAAATTTCATTACGTTAATGAAGTAAAATACGTTTATCTACGCCTGGAGCGAGGCTCCATTCAAATCGGGTCTCATTGGCGGAAAATACCTTTTTGATGTGAAAATTAAATACGTATTAATTTGACATTTTGTAATTGAATGAACAAATATTAGGAAAAATATTGCGCGTAAGTTTTTTTCCTCATTTCATTCCATTGATGGTTTGGATTTCTTACGAATAATTTCACTTTGATTTTGAGTGTATATTTATAGAGATAAATATTTCAAATAGTTAAGTATTTCAGATTTACTTATACTGTAGTAATGCCTCCGTTGGCTTAGCTCGGATCATAGACTCCGGCCCGTGGCAGACGTGCTTTGAGCAGAAACTAATTGCAAGAGAGCCATACAACATAGACTTAGAGACAATTGAAGAGTAGGTGGAATTTTATATTATATTGTGTAAAATCCGTTAAAAAGCATTTATGTACGTACTTTGTAACTTGTTGTATGATATTAAATAAATTAATACAGATTCAAGTATTTATTCCGTAATAATCGTTGTATTTTGAAATGCTGAAATATGGCTTGAAAATCGAATCCTACATCCGCTACTTAAATCTTATTTGAATACGTATCATAACATCTAGTGCACTTTATTGTTCGATTACTTCGTCGGAAGATTTCTCAAATGATTAGTTTTAACAATTATTAGATTTATATGGTAACTAGCTATTAGCCGCGGCTTTGCTCGCGTTTTCAAATTTTTTACAAACAATGGTTTTTTCTTTTTTAATAAAAAAAAATATATCCTAAGTTTTTTGTAATGCCTCTAAGAAGATGTGTACAAAGTTATATGACAATCGGTTGCGTAGTTTTGGCGTGAAACAGTAACAAACAAATATACTTTCACTTTTATAATATTAAGTAGGGATATTTGGGCCTTATTAAGCATGTCTCCATGAACAAGTGTTTCAAACCACGCCCCCGTTGTCGAAGACATGTTTTTCAAGTTTTTTCGTCACTTGATTTAAGTGTGAACGAAAATAGGACAATTGTCAAGTCTAAAAATTCTCATGTTCTTTTCTTGAAGGTAAGTGAGGTCTATTAATTCACATTTATACAACGTCGTCCACCAAGATCTAATTTGTTTCGTCCCTGTGAGACGATACACAGGCTTATGTTTTTTATTGGTAACAATTAATTGCGATTTTTTTTTTATAAAAAATACGATTTTGATTTGAAAAATATTATATTCTGTAGAAGGATAAACACATATTTCTAGCGTGTAGCAGTTCTTGTGTTTCGATGGAAGAGTGTGGTTGCCGGCTCACTTGTATATGAGGCGGCCACCTTTGTCCTCCGGAGTAGCAACGCATCCGTGATCGACTTTACATAGAACCCCTATATAAAGCTACTTATAGATTTCTATTGGCGGCAGTAACCACTAACCATCAGGTGGACTGCATGCTCGTTTGGTAGTCCAATCTAATAAAAAAAAAGATTCTGGGGTCGGGGAACCCCCGTCAGGAACAAAATTTAATCCATGCAGCTAATTCACCAATCCTTTTCGAATGTTATTTATTAAAATAACATTCCAAAAAGGCTCCTTTGTAAAGGTCAACCGTCACATATAGCTATGAAATTATATTTGCTTAAAATAATAAAATAATTGCTTATTTCATAAATAAAAAGAATTTAAACATTTAAGGTTGACCAGACATTCTGACGTCCAAACATAAAACTACAAAATTAAGTTGATAGCCGACCTAAAATATTTTGAGGTCTTCGATATAACTTTTATATTTGTTAGCATTGCCTACTAAAAGTAACCAAGCAACTATTTGACATTTTTAGGGTTCCGTTCCCAAAGAGTAAAAACGGAACCCTATTACTAAGACTTCGCTGTCCGTCCTTTTGTCCGTCTGACTAGGTAAATATTTAGGAGGTGGTCCCATACAACAAATGTGATTATTATTGTTCGTTTCTTATGAAAATTTGTATGAATGGAGTTTCGCGGAGATAAATCGATCTAGCTAGGTTTAATTTTTAGAAGACGTCGTTTTATACGGGTTTTCAGCGATGAAAAATTGTGACAATATTATTAAAATATCAAGGTAAATTTCGCCATCACTTGTAATGTTATGATGGCTCAGGTAAAAAATCGGGTAGTCTCCAACACGGTTTAAATCCACATGTCAACAATCTTTCATTCAAGTTCATTAATTATCCATAATGATGTCGGTGAAATCGAAAAATATTATTCATATTTCATCAGTATATAATACGTATATTATATTTATATACTATAGTTTTCAAATACACGATTACCAATAAAAATATACCGAGCAAAGTTCGGTGATCCAGTACAAATTATATTTAAGGGAGGCTCCCATACTACAAGCGTAATTTTTTAGTCGATACCATGTTTCACTCCGCTCTAACATTCTAGTGTTATATTGTAGTAAAGATGGCGCTTATTTCAATATTCAACTTATCGAGAACTCCTTGTCGATCAATCTTTCACCACAAAATGGCGGTTTAAACCAATTATAAGTTGACAAACAAATGAGTAAGTTATAGAGAAATCGGTTTTTATTTTAGCCCGGCTAGCGGCTTCTCGATATACGCACGCGCACAGTAGTGATGTGCTATACTATGCGCGTGCTTGTTGCGTGATGATTTCTACCAATTCGCACTTCCTAAAAAGGGTTACATTTAATTTAAAAATGGTTACAATTAAGTACATTTATATATATTTTAGTTTAGGTGTAAGTTGTATGACACTTGATTAAAAGCTTCATAAAATACCTTTGCTAAGTGTTTATTCCAGCTATCCTTATATCTATGTAAGCGACCCCTGGATTAAAGCCAACGAAGATGTTTGCTATACTCACAAATAACTATTTAGGTACGAGTTCCGTTTGTACCGAAACACGCAGTTGATGTTCAATAACCGGTAGTGATTAACTGTTCTGATTACATCGGCAGAATCCAATGCTGTTGACGATTGATCTGAATAGCATATTGGCGTATTTGGTTTCGACATGTCCCCGTATTAATGTTGTGTTTGTATTGTTGTATTGTATGAGTAGCTTGTTTAATATAGGTTTATTATAGAGTGTTCTGTACGTATCCGGCTTTGCTTGAAATTATTATTTGGGTATTAGATTGGAAATAGATTATCGTATTCATCTATGAATACAGCCATCCGATATTATATATATAATATAATATAGGTAACCTAGGAAATCCTGAATTTATTACTTTAAATGTTAGGTAAAAAAGCAATAAGCGTTATTGTTGATGCGTGTCGATATTAAATCAATCAAAACATTATTTTCATTCACAGTTAAAGCAACTGATTATCAAATCTTTGGTTCTGATCTATTTTTCTTAGGTAAATATGACCTAAAATAAATAAATACTGTCAAAGGTAAGATGGTTCATGAAACGATAGGTAAAAACAAATAGGTTCAAAGGTCAAACGACACATACAAAATTTACAAAGGCTAAATCAATGGATGGAAAATGGCTCTTATCAACCCATCTCCTTCATTATTTCAATTAATTTTCCCTGCCATGCTGTGACGATATCGATTAAAATTTAAACAATAGTTTTTGGTGTCCTGTGTTGACGCCAGTGCCTTGTTGTGTCATCCCAGCGTGAAAGCACTCTTAAATGAACGAAATTTATATTTTTTTATATTATTTTAAATATCAGGCAGGAATAAAATCCTACCGTGCCGTGTCGTGTCTTCACAGGAAAGAAGCCACCAGTAACAATAGTAGTTGATAGGGTTAATAACTATTGTCATTGGTCATCAAAATGAAATACATTGTTATTCTTTAGTAAAGCGAAATTTCGAACGGTGGCGTGGCAAGTTTATAATCTGAGAATGTCATCCTGTACAGTGATATACCCTATCACTGTACAGGATGACAGCGAAATTGAAACACGTCCTCAGCTCACGAGTCAAACGTATACACCGCTCTGGAGTCTAATTGGTACTTAATCCCTGCTTTTACCATCGCTGGACGGATGACTGTTTCATGGTACATTTATAAGTATAAATCTGTTCTATAAAAATTAAAAAAAGAAGTCAGTCAACTAATGACTGTCCCACTATTGGGCACGGGTTTCCTCGCAGATTTCGAGGGCCTTAGGCTGTAGTCCACTGAACGGTAATGTTTTTTTTCCGATCAAAGTAGTAAAGCAGCATTCTTTCCACCTGGTAAGTGGTCACCTAAGGACATCTGTAAGCAACTTCGTATAGCATAGGGATTTAATCTGAAGTCGATCTTGTGATCGACTAACTAAGATGGTCGCCTCATATGTAAGTGAGTCGGCAACTACACCGTTCAACCGAAACGCAAGAACTGCATCTCGCTAGAAATAGGCGTGTCGGTGGTACCTTCCAGGTAGAACTATACTAGTTCTACCACCTATACGAATTGGTAGAGTTCAAACCATTTCACACAAACTTGATATTTTTTAAGGAATCTCGTGCTTGTGGGACTCTTCATGTTGTTTCTTTATTTCCTTATTTTCTTGTTATTATTTCACGTGATAATATTTTTTAAATATTTTATGCGTTTTTCTTAATACCTTTGGCCCTGCGAACGAGAGGAGCTATACCCAATATTCTATCACTGCATGCATGATTGCGTGATCATCAAAAAGATCAAAAAGATTTTCACAGCTCGTACCCATATTTGTTATGCTGAAATAAATGACATGTGAAGACAAACATTATACCGAGAAAGTTATGCAAGTTGCAGTGCCGAGTTTACTGAAATGGCTCGAAACTTTTGCGTACGACAAATTTATCGTAATATAATTACGTCGACATTGTGTTGGATTCGGTTAAATTGTATATTTAATTACGTCAAATTTACGTCATATTAATTTTAAGAATTGTAACTGAAAAGTAACATGAAATTTTTAAAAGTTGTTCATTTCATGATGTTCAGTCCACATTTATATTTATTATTTACACTAAGGGAGATTTTTTTGATTTTCTAACCCTGAGGAGGTTAAAAGGTTGTTTATATTATATGATCGCTATATATAACTATACTTTGTGTATATAATGACGAGTAACAACTAGCAACTTATGTTTTTTTTTTTAATATTTAGCTCTATTTGAAGAGGTTAAAAAGAAAAATAATATCTTTTTTCGATGTATAATTCTTGTACCCGTGCATCTCCAAGTACTCCTAGTTTATTTGGCACACTACTCAGACAATAGTTTTTACAGGTCTGATTATCCTTAATAACACAAGGCTTAGCTAGCACTAAAATCAATAATTAGCTGTAATTGTCGATATTATTATAAACGCTGAATACTTTACTTAAATATGCATATCATAAACATAAAGGAAACATGAAATGTACATACTAACGATATACATAAAAATAAACCATTTTAAATGGCCGTATGAGGCATTACCTTGCTGCACAGCAAGACCTTACTTACGTTATGTAAAGGACCACACCACCGTATTTCCCCTTTTTCATACCACACTTGTTCACCGAAGGCATGAAAAAGGTGAAAATATCTGAATTTTTAATTATACGTACGTACGTACGATACAGCGAACAGCAGCCGCCGTTAACTCAAACTTGTGGCATTCTTGTACCGGTCCCATCATTCTGCTGCATAGTCCGAATAGAAAATGCGAAAAATTCCCAATGTTTCGCACCTTAGCTTTCATGTGCAAAAAATATATATGAACCCAGACACCTAACGTTAAATCTACATGATAGAAACGAATGTGACTCTCAGGTTCCAGGTTTCTTGTTGTTTTTGAGTGTTTGAGCGTCATTTCTTGTAAATGCAATAGTAAGTTTCCTAGCTTTTCAATTGTTTCTAAGCTATATTTTTTCTTTATTTTTAATTTTGAATTAAATTTAAGAGAAATGAAAAGTTATAACACAGTAATACTACGTTATAACTTCATAATACCATAATAGTAATACTATAGTAGTCTTTATAATACTACTAGTCGTATACTACTATGTCGTCAGTAGTATTCACACATCCCATCGAATATAACGGTATTGTAGCGTAATTATAAAGTTGGTTCCGATGATTGTTATTTGAAACACCATAATACATATATTGTGTTGTACTGCGCAACTTGTCTTTATTCACTTCTACGAGGCATTTAAATGATTTATTCAAATAAAGTGAAATTAACTTAAAGAGTCCCCAGAAGCTTTAAACTTCGTATAATTACATTTGTTATTTATTTAAAAACTTAAATACTGTATTCAGTATTTAAGATTTAAAAATGGATTTTAGCAAAAGGAGAGTTCCTGGAAATCGAGATGATCCGGAACTTACTTATGGCGCTATCATTAAGATGCTACCCATTGAGTCGGGTATAAGATTATAATTGAAGAAAGACTTGCCACTAAAAATATTGCAAGCTGCCTCGCAGAGTCCTGCGAGGTGGACAAAGTCCATCGACGAGCACTTGATCCGCGCTGCGGTGTAAAGTGCTTTCACTCTGGAAAGAAACTGCACGAATTTCTCCCACAAAAATCGTCGTGTTTTCACACATTTACCTTTCCCCGAATGGCGAAGATCCTCGCCATCAGGCGTGACTTAAGAATTTCGTCGTAAGCCCGCCACAATAGAACCTACACACGGCCGGCCGGTAGCCTGTCATTTGTCATACGAGACGCGGTACCCTGACGGATTCAATTACGCGTCCCTCCACCGCCACCAGAAAAGCCGTTCTCATCTTAGATATTATTTTGCAATTTGTGCACATGACACTTCATTACGAGCCGTTGATTTTGTTTTACTCTGCATTTGTTTTATTTTGGGAAAGATTACGAAACTGTTTATACAGGTGAGAGGATGTTCCAGCACACTCCTAAGGCCTATTATTTCTTTTATATCGTGTGTATTTCTAAATTTAACTGAATTGGTATGGCTTGCATTGTAGGATGTTCAAAGTTACAAAGTTATGCCTCTTTCTAACAGAACGACCAATACATTTCAACATAGAAGTTACACGAATACTTATAGAATTCGATATGTATGAGGGCTGTCAAGCCAAACTATGATCCCAGGACTTTAATATAGTGTGAATGAAAATATTACCAGTAACTTTATATGAATGTAATCATAAAGCATTATTTACTGACAATATCAGAACTCAGTACAATGTTTATTTATTATTTAAATTAACAATACTATTCAGATTCGTTTTATAAATTATTCCATTGTGGCTCAATAAACATTCACTAAAATATTTCATAATAAATTACGCAAAGCAATAAATATTACAAACTTTAATGAGTTGAGAGATATATTTTAGAAACAGTGGAATGCTAAAGTTAAGAGGTGGGGAATTGTGAATTATTTATTCCAAGTGACGATCACGTATTAAACAAAAACAATAAACACTCTGGGAATACTTTAGTAAAATCTGGTTGGCATAATTTATAATAATCTTTGTTATATTAGCGTTACAATGATCATTGTTTAAGACGGTGTTGTTCGAACCGTGAAACTTTTAATAGGCAAGAAGTTAAGGCAAATTGAATAGAACTTGATAATGGTAATATCAAGACGGTTCTTAAGGTAACAACGTCGTAAAACGTCGTAAATATTCGCCCAAAATTATTTAGAAAGGAATTTTGTTTCAAACTCTGAAATTTTCCGCCATTTTGATTGTTGTTGCGGTCTAAGTAACATTAAATATTAATTTGTAGATTAATTTATCCAGTCATTAAGAAAACAAGAATGCCTTCGAATAATGAACAAATTTTTCAAGTAGACAGCAAATGTTTGTTCTTACCTTTTGTTGTCTGGTGGTTTATTATTAATTTCGACAAGAAAATAAATACCTATAAGTCGTGTTAAAATTCAGATTTTGTTTGATTTGACAGTACCATAGTACAGGATTCTCGAATATACAACCTTTGGGCATGGTCCCTTATTCTAATAAAAATAGCCATGATCCTCTACGTACCGTACGTCATGTACCACAAGGTTAGCCTAGTGTGGGTTGGTATCTTAACACATTCGAGAAGCTCACAGAGACTTCTAAGACAAATAAGGTAATATATTTACGTTTCATGTAGTGGTAGTAATTACGTGAACCAAAATCATTGGAATGGACTTCTTAACGAACCCTTTGTAAAATGAAAACACGCATTCAATGATACCAGCAATTTTTTTATATATAGAACTGGACACGAGCGTGAAGTCAACCTAATAGTAAGTGATGACTGTTGCCAATGGACATCTGTAATCAGTTTCATATAGAACGTGGGTCCTGTCTGAAGTCAATCACATATGCTTTTCTACTCCTGAGGGCTAAAATGTTCGCTTTATATAAAAAGCGAGCCGGCAACCACACCTTTCATTCAAATCAAACGCAAGAACTGCTACACGATAGAATAAAACTATCGAAACATACTAATGACGCTTGATATTACTCAACTTGGTAGATTTTGCCTTAGCAATTGGAATTCAGTCGTACAGAGTTCTAAACGCTTCCACCATAATACACCATAAGCCTAAATCTGCAAACAACTGAGCACATAAAATTACAAATTGGGAATGTTTCGGTGAAAGTATCATTTGTCATCCCAGAAGACAGGAGCCTTCCTGTTGGCAATGTTTTCCTTGTATTCTTTTGTTTATGAATGATATTATAAGTAAAAAGAACTTTTCTATTAGGTATATTAGCTAGTTACTGTAGATACGTATTTATTAACAATGATTAATCGATATTCTTTGTTCAAAGATTTGGCACTGGAAGCCCCAATGTCACACCTATTTCTGTATCTAATATCCTATATTATTAATTATAGATTTCCATGGTATTTATCTACTGATAGGTGGAATGCATGTTGCTTTGCTACTTAGTTACGTATATATTATATAATGTCCTAATTATCGTCATCGACTACGACGTCATACGATATAGTATATAATTACTATAATGTAATGTATTGTAGATTATTACAAGTAGTTCGAAATTGGCCGAAATTCATAGTCATGTTTTGTACCTACTTTTTTCATTGATGACATTCAAGTGCGTTAAGCTTTTCCAAATAAAGAAAAATTGACACTGAACTGTTCTGTCTTAACCTTCTACATATGAATCTGTTCAGTACGAAAAAATATGTTACAAATATAAAATAAATCTTAAATCTTACTTCGTATATCATCTACATTCTAATTGAACTAGCGCCATCTATTGCAAGATTAAAGGCAACCAAATTTTGTACTGTGCCCGATAATTTGAAATTATATTTTAACTTTTTTTGCATTTTTATGAGAAGAGAGTTAATAATCTTATTACATTATACAATCACCATACAATGCAAGCTTACTAAAATAAGTAAGCAAGGCAAATAACAAAATTACAGAAATAAAATTATACCCCAAATAGAAGTTACTTTCAATATAATGTAGCTATTATCCATATATTTATTATAAAATCTATTTTGGTATTTATATGTATTGTTGTTGTGACTATTTCTATTTTTCATAGTGCTTTGTCGTTTTACTGTTATAATTTTTGAATTAGTAGCGCCATCTTGTGTTGGGGATACAGTGATTACACAGACGTTAGATGTTCAACAAGTGGCCACAGATGGCGTTAGGTATTCAAATTTAGCAAATATTGCAAATAATAGTGAGTTTCGTTTTCTAAAATAATTGAGTTTTATTTTATAATATTTAAATAGTGCCGTTTTTTTTGTATTGTATACAGCAAAATATCGAAATTGGACTCCATTAGATGATAGTATAACTACGAAATGTATGTACTCTTCCATTAAAGTAATATGTAAAGTTTGAAATCAATAGCCAAGTAAATTCAAAATAAACCATATCATTAAAATATACAGCTAGGTTTTTTATTATTTTTATAAAAGCACTAGCACTAAGGTGGTTGAAGGGTTAAGAAGTGTGCCAATATTTTATACAAGTTCCTAGACGTGGGAAACTCGCGGTTTATTTTCCGGGATAACAATGTGTTGGTGGACGTTGAGTGATCGCCTCAGCAGAACCGTCTGAACCTTGGTTTCCTGCTTAGGAATAATGTAAGGTGATAAAAATCTACTTTCACTACTAGTCTACTTACCCACTTTCGTTTTTATATAGGTATGTTAATCAATGCAAAAATAGACTATTTTTATTATAAGCGAATCCAGAACCATTCTCATAAATTGAATTTCACAAACTCCAATCGCCTTTTAAGTGAAGTGTTTCATAAACCAATAAATAAAACAATTGAAAATAAAAACTTTTTATATTTCTTTGACTGAGTTTTGTTTGTGTGAAGTCTTGTTCTCATCTTATAAATATTTTTTGTATGTTACTCTTTCGTACAACAACTACCAATTGCATTTGGATGAATTTTTGCCCACAAATAGTTTATAGCCCGGATTAACACATAAGATACTTTTTACCGTATTACTTGACCCGGGAGAAGCGGGAGGAGCCGCGGGAAAAGCTCGTATAAAGCCGGTTTACATGAGACTTTCATGCAACGATAAATTCAACATATCTCATTTTTTTTAGAGTATCCCATATAAAAATGTAAGCTGGTACTAAATCTGTGGTAAAATATAGACCGTATTTTGATACTAAGAGGTTTAAGTTTGAAACTTAGTACTCAGGTGCAGTAAAGTATTGGCAAAGCTATTAGAGGTGGGTCACAGTTGTTCATTGGCGGCGATGAGTTCTTAGCTGAATGATATAGGAGTAATAAATAAAACATATTTTTTATAAACATTTTTAAAGACATATATAATATAAATAATTATAAAGAAGTCCTTATATTGTATCTTACCGCCTTTGAAAATCAATGGCAATCCTATTTGTTTAAACTACACTATTTAAAATTTTCAGGAGCACCAACAGAGTGGGATAATAATTTACAAAAGTTCTGGAAGGCGGGCATGCGCTTATTTTCCGGGATAACAATATACCGGTTGACGTTGACTGATCACCTCATTTGAACAGTGGCCCCACCTCTTGAGAATACAGGTAAGTGAAGATCCCAGACAATACCTACTGATTAAACCAGCGAAGTCAGAAATCTTACTTCTACTTTATTATCTCTTAGTTTGTAAGGTAGTATAACTCTTTGTGGTTAGACTGCGATGGCAATGCCGCCAACCTCCATTTGCTCCTCATAATAACAGTGTAAAGCTGCTTAAACCTGTGATGTACTCTTTTTTGCAATTAACATTTACTTAAAGTATTGTTGCGTCTAATATTCAATTACACGAGTATGTACCTGGCGGTCCGAGGTTCGATTCCTAAAATCTGACGTACATGTCTGATCTTTTCATTTATGTGCGTAGGTACTAGAAATTAATTATCATTAGATATAACGGTACACTAAAACAACGTTATATATTTAATAATTTAAGACCCCTTGGATTTAATTTTTTTCAAAGGTGTGTGGAGGTTATCAATCCGCTCTTAATCGGTACGGTAGAATATGACCTAAATTTCTCTCGCTTTGAGAGAAGAGTTATGCCCAAACATGGTACTGTAATGGGCTGACCACTATCTTAATAAATTGATTTTATTAGTATGTGATTAATGAATGGAGACGTTTCATGGCATTTTTTTTATATAATACCTCTTTCTTATTACACGTAGTACCTATATGCAATCAATTGCTTGATTTAATTAGATATTTAGCTTTTATTGTAAAAGATTGAAGTAACAAACCAGCATGCAATCTACTGATTGATAATAAGTCTATTACATCCTAATAACTGTATTCGACTTTATTGTGTATGGTAAGAGGGATATACTTATCAGAGGCCGTCAACTTTAGTCCTTAAATGGAGCGACGCATACGATGGTCAACATCATGTAGAATTCTAATTGCTTCTGGGGTAAATCATTGGTGTATTGGTGTAATTTCATGCTCTTTGGTCACTTCGATATTGTATATAACAAATGGAAACTGCCCGCTGTGGACATCTGTAACAAACTCCATATACAACATGGGTTCTACCTTCTACCCGTTTCCAATCCTGAGGACTAAGCCATATACATAATATATTGGTTTTAGCACTTTAAAATGTCATATATATGCACATAACATATTTTGTGTAGCAAAAACATTTTGCTGTTATTATTAACCGTCGTTTGTTTCTTTAAAAGCGTTTATTTAAAACTGTAATTACTATGCTCCAGGAGAAATGTTAAATAGTGCACCAATTTATTATTTTACTGAAGTTGGGAGTTCAACGTTTATTTTCCGGTATAACAATGTGCCGGCCGACGTTGACTGATCACCCCGACTGAACCGTAGTTTCCCACTTCTTAGGAATATGGACTCTGGAAAGTCTTATTAATAATCCAATGTTTTTCATTGTGGGAAATGCGGTTATTCGTTTTCTATTTTACCAAAACGATCTTTATTATGACATACTGAGGTAGTTTTCGTATAAATTACCGAATCTCCTGTAGTAAAAAGTTGAGTTTGAGTGCGTAATTTATGAACTTTGAGCGCATTTGCGTAGAGGTGATAAATAACGCACTCAAAGTACTAAAGCGGACTAATATTATCTCATTACCAAATTTTGATCCATTTTTATATGTTATGGCTTCACACTAATATTATCGCGAAATTAATACCTCCTTATGTATAACGGGTACTCTTAATACGCGATTCAATGGTCTTTACTGCCGATATTTAACTAGGCCATCTTTTTTAACACAACGTACCGTTTCCGTGGCAAAATTGACTATAAAATGATTAAAAAATGATTTTGTGAAATAATAACATGTAACAGCTCATAGCTCCGAGATGATAATCATTAAACAAAAACATTTGGCTTTTATTATTAACCGTCGCTTGTTTTGTTTTTAAAAAGCGTTTATTTAAAGTTGTGTAATTACTATGCTCCAGGAGAAATGTTAAATAGTGCACCAATTTATTATTTTACTGAAGTTGGGAGTTCAACGTTTATTTTCCGGTATAACAATGTGCCGGCCGACGTTGACTGATCACCCCGACTGAACCGTAGTTTCCCACTTCTTACGAATATGGACTCTAGAAAGTCTTATTAATAATCCAATGTTTTTCATACTCAGAAATGTAAACATTTATTTTGTAGTCTAAGGAACGATCTTTATTATGATTTACTGAAGTTTTTTATCACTGAATTATCCAAACGAAATAGATTATTTTTTGTGCATAATTTATGTAAATGTATTTATAGATATTTGGGATACATTAATTTTGTTCGAGATGATTAGTTTTGTTAATCTTTTTTTCATATTCTTTATAAGATCAAACTTCAGATTATCTATAAAACTAGTAATATTGTTAAAAATATTAAAACAAAAAACCCGACTGCTTAAACGATTTTTTTGTTCATAATGATTTATATTTAACGCTTATATGAGTTTTTGTCAAAAAAGTCAAGTAAGAGTATTATAATATATATATTTTTGGATTGGTCTATTTACTAGCTTTTATTTGATTTGATACCCATATTGTCGTAATAGTAAAAAAGTCCTCTCTCCTCCCCCTTTTTTTCTCTATTTCCAGGCGCCATTTTTTTAAATTATATAGCCTGTGTCACTCTCCAAACTGACACGATTCTAATGATATGTCATACGTCACAATCCGTCAAGCCGTTTGGGCGGTTGCGCGTACTAAAAAAAATTGACATACATACAAAAAAACATACATACATACGCTCGAAAA
>MOOZ01000221.1:126273-138438 GCA_002930495.1 Cecropterus lyciades | reverse complement strand
CGGGCTCCACCCGGGTGAGTGACTGGGCTCACCGCATTAAATCGCTTGCTGCCAAGTTATTTTTAACTGCTGAATAATATTAGCAAATAAGTAAGGACATAATAAATTAACAAGTCGCTTTAAGATTTGAAACTAATATCTATTATCGTGGAATTGATCCATTTGGCTACGTAATGGTAGTCCGTCAGTCACGTTACGCGGTTTTATTTCGTTATTAGTTTTAAATTTAGCTGTAACCACGATCCGTGCATCTTTTTTTCGATAGGGAAACCTTAAGGTACCTGTCGTCGAGTGAGCGACGAGGGAGTGCGTTATGTGAGAATTTTTACCCACTAAATCCTCCCAGGAGGTCGTCCTCGCTGCTGCAAAAAGAATTTTGGGATCTCCAGGGGAATGCAACCCGGAGTCCTGCGAGTGCGCTAACGATCCGTGTATGTGGGTAGAAAAATTGTAATAATGTTTATACTGTATTTATTTATTTATTTATTCCACCTCTAAAAATAAAAGATACAATAGGACAAACTTAATGCCTGATGGCATTCTCTACCAGTCAATCCTTAGTATGAATTAGTTCATATCGAAACGGTTTACAACATGGTCGTTCTTACATTATGTATAACAGGAATATATAATACTCACGTTTATATATTTATTTTTATTGTTGCCGCTACTCGCAATCCATTGTTAGTATGACAAGTTTCTTAGAAAACGCAGTAACTTTTCCATATAATCAAGGTAATTACCATATAAACGTGGTTGCTATTATCAAGTAAAGCTTGCAGGAAATTTATAAACGATTTCTCTATATGTTTTTCGTATATCTGTTAATATGGAAGCAGTTGTTATGTAAAGCCATGCAAGAGAAACTTAAGAGTATAGTACTGTACAATGAATAATATTACTCAAAGAGCGGCCTTTATTTTGATATTATTATTCTCACAAAATTCGAGTACCTACCCTACGAGTAGAGTAAGTATACGAGTCAGTTAATAATAGAATTTCTTGATAATAAATTTGTGTCAGGACGTTTGATGATGATTCTGATGATTAGACTTTTTTCGTGTATCTAATAATTTGCATAGTGGTGAAGTTTAGATCAGAGCTATTGTTGCCGTGTTGTATTCTTGACTAGCACCACTCTTTCTTCGAGTATCGTTGGAGGTGACTAAGGTATAAAATCCAGGAAATGGGCACCATCACAGTGTAACACATAATTAAGTTGAAATATATATATTAATTGCAATAAAGATAATATGTTGCCTCAACATATGAAATTATAATATACTAGGTTATTCTCCCGGCTACGCCCGGTTCGGTCACGTCTAACACGATAATGAGCAATCTGTGTGTTAATCTAGGTAATAAACACAGATACATCTTTAGAAATTTTAGCATCTATATAAATAAGAATAAATCACAGAAATGTATGTACGCTCATACTCGTAACTTTCGATTGACCTTACTAAATTGGATAATTTTTATTTTGTTGTGTTGTAAGGGCTAAGTTTGTATAGAAGAAAATTTAAAGAAATAAAATTGTACTTCACCAATAAGTGGCAATAAAGAATATTCAAAAAGGATTACGTTCATTGCAATCGTGTAAAAAAAAAACATGTTTATTTACAACTTTTACTTTGACATGGACAACACTAGTTAAAATGAAACTACAATCATTTAATAATTAACCGACTTCGAAAAGGAGGTGCTTCTATGTTCGACTGTATGTATTTTTTCTTTCTTTATGTATGTTCATCGATTTTTTTATTTATACCATCCAACATGTTAATGTATTTCGTTTTTAATCCCCGACGCAAAAAGAGGGGTGTTATAAGTTTGACTGCTATGTCTGTCTGTGGAAACGTAGCTCCTAAACGGGTGAACCGATTTGTATGCAATGTTTTATGTTACACAGCAGGTTTGGCGACGTTGTAGTACAATTTTAACGAGCAAATGTTATATTTCTATAATTAAAATATAGGTGAAACTCGCTCAAAATTGATGGCTCATCTGTAGATATTATTTTTGACTTTTAAATGGTTGCCCACTTATCTTTACAATGTTGTTTTTTTTTAATATTAAATTTAATTTTATGATATTTTCTAGTCTTCATTTGTCTAGTAAGACAGTGTTGCGATCTACATTCGTCTAAAGCCGTGTAATTCGTTTAGTTCAAGTGTTAATCAGTCGTAGACGGCGTTTTAAAACATTTTTCAAAATTTTTAATTATCAGATTTTTTCACTTGAAGCTTCCATTTCATTTGTATATGCAGATGTGCTACAACCAAGACTTGTTATTTTTATTTTTAAATAATTTGATGTATTCCCTTTGATTTTAATCCGCGGTTCCTAAAACAAGTACCTACAACAAATATGTCAAATCTCAAATAGCATTAGATTTTCATATTTGCTATTTTGTTTGATTATCAGCAATTTGATCAGCAATCTTGATTATCAATTATTAAATATATAATAATTGATAAATTTAAATATATAATAACTGGAAGCTAATGTCAATCAGTAAACGAAGATTTTGATACTGACGCAGACTGAACGCTGTGCTGTCAATGAACAACTCTTACATGAACATAATCAGTCGATCCATTTATTCAAAACAGCCCTGAAAATGATGCCATTGGACGATTATAAAAAGTAATCAGAGCTAACAAAAGACCAGCAGGAGAACATATGAGACGGTTCAACGTACCAATGTTAAACGAAGTTGCCATTGTGGTTGTTGGGAGAACATGGAGTCTCGCGACGTTGTAATTCAACGACGTGACGATGGTGACCTTAAGCGCATTAGCGCAATACATCGTTCGTATGACGCAGTACTATATTCCTTAATATTTTACCGAGGACAAGATTGGATATCTTTTTTTGATTAAGATGATTAATCCAGCGAACGGTACGTATCTGTTTATGGAATTACAGAAAGCACAAGTATTATCAATTAATAAGTAGTAAGATGGACATTACTTGCTCACAATTGTGGCACTGAATATCAAATATCTAGATGGTTGCTGACAATGTTTTCCCTCACGTTATTGGATGTATGTACATATATGTACAAATGTCAATCAATACAAGCATAAAACAACGAAGGCCAGAAATAACCCTTTATATTAATCTTCTACACGTCAAGAAACAAACAAGAAGGTCATCGATGAATTTATATGTATACGATTTCATGATTTGTCTAAGCGAGGGTAATCACAGATTGAAATGCCGCAGATTATTTTATCAGTTCGCCATTGACATGTATGTTGAAATTGAAACGTCTGACATATACAGGGTGTCCCAGAACGTGACGATAAGTCGGGAATAGGAACTTAACGGAAACTTAAAGGAAACTAGAACTTAGAACACTTAAAGGAAATAGTATACCAAAACCAATAGAAAACATAGCGGAACTACAAAAGTTGTTGAGTTTTTTTAAATGGCTGTTACTTGTGAACCGTAGCGAATACATCGATGATTTTTTTACTGGGCTCGCCATTAGTAGGCCTTTTCCCTGTTCCCGGCTTATCGTCAGTTTCTGGGACACCCTGTATACGTTTAAATCAAAATAAATTACGTTCAGAAAAATTAATTCTTTTGCGTGATGCCATGAAAACAGATGGAACGCAAATAGAAATAAACGACATATCACCACCACATAATTTATAATTCAAGGTTGGGTATGTTACGCAATCTGAATAAGCCAAAATTGTGCAACGGAACAAAAATATCTGTTACAAAAATTATGAAACATTTGATTGAAGCTACTGTAATAGTAAGAAAGTTCAAAGGCGAGAATGTGGTTATTCCAAGAATACCACTAATACTTACTGACTTTACTTTTCAATGTAAGCGTGTCCAGTTTCCAGTGCGCCTTGCATTCGCAACGACAATGGAATTATTGATAATTCAACTGATTTGAATTTATCGCAAGTGTTATATTTTTTTTAGCCCGCAACTGTACACCAACCGTTAGAAGATAAGGCGAGCACAAATTCTAAAGTTTGCCTGAAATTAAAAAAAAATAAGAAAATATGCGATACGAAATTCGCTGGATCAGCTGGCTTATAATATAAGTAGTTTTGGTTGATACGATTTCAAACATAAAGAATTATCCAAATTATCTAAAAAATATCGAAATATCTATTACCTTTATATTAAAACGTTTACTTTAAATATATGCAATGTACGTACAAGTAGAACTGTCATTTTTATTATATGTAAGGATTAATTAAGGTTGTGTAACATTAATTAACGTCTGCCTTTTGCGCATACATTGGTAGTATAAGCACCGTTGAACAAAGCTCCATCAAGTTTGACTGAAGCTCGTCGCTACTCAATAATTCACAAGCAGTAATTGCTTCTTCCAAATCTGGGATTTAAGCGAACAAATCCTAAAGGAGGCTTCACATTTGAGACGTGTAAAATATATAATATATATTGTTTTTTAAGTGCACATAGACGACAAATGAATTGGCAATTGTAGTTACTGTTCAGATTGATCTAAATATTCAATAATACTAAAGAAATCATAATAAAAGTGTTATTAATTGTTAAAATATCTGGATTGTTAAATCCAGATAGTAAATTTTAATTGGATCAATACGGTCTCCAATATATTTTACCCATAGAACTTATAAATTAAACAAAAACTGAGCTGTAATTACTGATTTGGGCTCAAGTAAGTCATTAATTTAAACCCTACAGAATCATACAAATGTATTGTTATGTATATATGCAAGTATTCTTATAAATGTTTAAGATTTATTTTACTGGAAAAGAAGACTATTATGGATTATGCATTACAGAGGATGCATTCCATCTGATGGTAAGTGATTCCTGCCGCCCATGGAATCCTATAATCAATCCCAGATATGATCAGAGTCACGTCACCTGGGGTTGTCCACGGATGCGTTGCTATTCCTGAGGACTAAGTTGGAACGCCTTGGATTAATTTTTACCCGACTGCGTCAGAAGGAGAGTAATATTTTTCTTCCTTACAAGACTTACTCAGACCAGAACACAACAGCACTTAACACTGCTGTTATTAGACAGAAATAGGTATGGCGCTGGTGCTTCCGGAGTTGAAACACACTCGACCTTCAAAAATAAAAAAGGTATTACAAAATAATAGGCATGAAAATACTCAGTGTGTACTGTACCTTATACCAAAGTACTAAATAAGATCTACTCTAGCGCGTGTCAACTCAGCACATACATAGTATATTATTTTATTTTAGGCCTAATTAAAATTACCTTTTACGGGCACACAGGTAGATTATTTTACGTAGATCTAAAATGATCTTTGTGGGGCTTCCCCGAAATTATTTAGTAGGTAGGTAATTTATGAACTTGTCAAAGTAAGCTTCTGTCATACCGTACTTAAAATTGCATGAAGAAACCTTTCACCACTGAATTATGAAGGGTGTTAATGAAACATCTTTTATTTATTTATTACGATTTTACTTTCATTTTGTATTTTCTAGCTTTGCTGACGATTTCGTATACATTCTTATTTTGATTGA
This sequence comes from Cecropterus lyciades, assembly GCA_002930495.1. Taxonomy (NCBI): domain Eukaryota; kingdom Metazoa; phylum Arthropoda; class Insecta; order Lepidoptera; family Hesperiidae; genus Cecropterus; species Cecropterus lyciades. Next base: position 132,916 of record MOOZ01000221.1, on the reverse strand, counting down.
TGACATTATTTAATAGAAATGTTGTAGTATAATACTTTTCAAACCTATACTGCGTCCCTAAATAATAATATATTTTAAAATCCTAACGTCATTTTGTGATACCTATTTTTCTCAGGAAACCCCCTTTTTATTAACCCCCGACGCAAAAAGAGGGGTGTTATAAGTTTGACTGCTATAACTGTCTGTCTGTCTGTGCAGATACACAGGCTCATCTGTAAATATTATTTTTGACTTTTTAAATGGTTACCTACCAATCTTTGTAGCATTGGGTGTTTTTTTAATTTTAAATTAAATCTTATTTGACATTCGTATTATGGGGGTATTTAAAAATAATTGGTCTGCCTTCCCATCTTTGGGGTGTCCGCGATATTGGATTTACAAGACATTAGGTCTTACTACTCTTAGATTGTCATCAAACAAACACATTCATATATTCATACATACGCATGTAGGCTTGTATCATTCGGCACATATCGTATAATCAAATTAACGCACAATCCGGCTTGCATATATTATAACATGAAATGCCGATGTGTTAACCCAGAAACCTGAGTCCGCTTTGCATCCTGTATAAGCGGCCTAATTATGATAATTACTGGCGATAACTATACGTGACTTGGGCTTAGTGATGCACCTTACTAACGAGATGCTAGTTTAAAGCAACGAACTATATAACTACAGTTTGTCTTGATATTCAGTTCGTATTTATAAATTTATCATTATAGATACTGGGATATAGTTTAAAATTGATGTACTTATTGTGTTTATCATAACATTCGGGATTTCCATCGGAACGCGACCGAAGTCCGAGCGCGCTGTCCCATCAGTCTCCACCCAGGTGAGCCGCTGGACCCCACCACCTTGTCTTTATGACAATATGTGACCACACATACCGCCGTCCTTCCCGAGGTCGCTTGACTGGTCGGTTTGGGCTTCCACTCTTGACGCCCGAAAAAACAAAACATTCATTTGACACTGCAAACGTCAAAGTCAAATTTTGACGCTTGACGCTTCAAGGGCAGTGCGATTGACAATGTTCGTGGCCCTCAAAAAAGCAATATTAAAAAAGGCGATATTCGACGGTGGTAAAAAACACTCTAAGATACGACGGTAAGAAACATCAAGCTTTGAAAATGAAATAGAAGTAACCAATTTTGTCAAATAAGATATGCACCAATATTCAAATAATAATAACAGTTGACTTGCCCTTGACTGCGGTTTCGTAGAGATTATAAATCCATAACTTATTCATAACTCCTAATGGCAAAATCCGTTCGGCTTGAGGATTGGCAGCAAATTTAACCACAATATTATTATACTGACTAGCTGTGCACCGTGATTTCATCCACGTTTTAAAATCGAACATAGATACTCGGAACTTTAAATTACAATAACTTTATAAGAACACATGTATTTTTATAAATTTACCTCATAAAATTAATTTAAAAATTAAAAATACAGTCGAATTGACAACTTCCTCCTTTTTGGAAGTCTTTGGAGTGGAAGGTTAAAAAAACAAAAATAGTGAGCAAACATCTTTCCTCCTTTAACGTCCTCACTTTAACCCCTAGTAAATGGCTGAGCCTGATTTTAATAAAACATGTCTAAGAGTAAGTTATTTGTCATGCTCTTTCATCTGACACCCTACTTGAGAATATTTAAATATTTGATTTCTCATCACCACTTTCACTCTCCGATTTGGATAAACATGTTTAAGAACCAGCAACTGGAAACCTGCTGTCTAACAAAAAACTGCATTCAAATCGGTTCACTCGTTCAGGAGCTGCGTTTCCACAGACAGACATGGCAGTTAAACTTATAACACTTCTCTCCTTGCGTCGGGGGTTAAAAAATAGAGTGTAAATACATTTGAAATCCTTTAAATTAAATTCAGTAGTTTCAGTATGATACTTAATAATATTAACTATTATTTATTCTTAGACCCAAACTAAATTTTTGCACATTATGGGATGTACAGACAAACGAAACTTTCATTTTTTATTTCACGTATGGATAATTCATCATAACACAAATATTTCAGAGTAGACTTTTATGTACGCCTGTGTATTAACAGGATGTTTTTGAGCAACTACAAAAAATGTCTGTACCAAATATTTTAAAGCACGTAAAATTTCACAAATATTAAGAAGACGTAAGAAAATATAAAAAAATATATCGCTAAGAATTGATCTATTAGGGTAGTATTTACAACTATTAATGGGTACCTACTGATACTGTATTTACTATCTTTTTATCTCGAAGTACTCGTTAATATTACAAGCGGACAAAGTAGTAAGTCAATCTTAGTTAACGCTAGATTAATGGACAAGTATTAGCCACCTGTTCCTTCATCAATCATCGTGTTATATGGAAGAAAGGTAAGGTCCTAAATCAAGTAAGGAAATGAACTCCAGTTCAATATTTATACAGAGTGACAATTTTCATGATATTTGATGTTTAAGGGCGATTAAATAAAAACATGGTTTAACTAGCTAAATTGTAATCACNNNNATTTTACTAAAATTAAGACTAAATAATTAAATATTCCCTTATGATTCCCTGTATATAAATATATATTCAATGCTTTATATTAAATTCCGTATTTTTGGTTAATTGCGATTTCAAAATTTCACAGACAAACTGATAAATAAAAAAAAAGCAAAAATGTCTATTATTCTCAGTCCTGAAAAACATTTCTTTTTGCTAATATGTTGTTTATGCGGAACTATATTTTTTATGCTTATAAATTAGGTACACCATAAATTATAGTAAATTTTCCTAAAACGTACCCCCTCACGTAACTATATTGCTAGCGAACTATGAATATTTTTAAGATTTTATGTACAACGAGTATTTTTAAAGATATTGCGAGCTAGGTTTTTGACGCATTCAGTGGTCACAATTAAATATGTATTTTAATAATTGAGATACTATTGAAGTCCAGTATATAAAATAATTTATTCTTCGAATGGTGTTGTTGGAAGATCTATGTAACAGATATTATTTCGAACGTATAGGTTGTTCATATTCGTTAAAAGCATATATAATTGGAATTTGATTCAATAATGATATTTGAGTTTGTGGTTTTAATTACAACTAACAACACTAAAACCGAAACCGCATTTCATTATTAACGTGGGTTAATGAGGCTTTACAATTGATTTTAGTTGCCAAACAAATGCCAAATTTAATTAATTACATTTTAAATTCAAATAGGTATTTTTGATTAAACTGAAATGCAAACTAGTCGATTCAAATACAATTTTGAGACAGATTCTTTGTAAAAATTAGCCAATGCCACGTACTGAAAAAGGGGATAACGCTGTCTACACTTACGCATAAGGTTTCTTCCTGAACGTAGGTGCCATGGACACACGCAAAGACGAATAAACAAACACCAAACCCAGAAACAAATATATTCATCATTCAGATATCTGTCTGGCTGGTGATCTAACCCGGAACCCACTGGATGTTCGACTGGTGTAGTGACCAATCTGCCATGATGATCGTGAAGTCTTGCATTTGAATAAAAGGATGTAAATGCCTGCGGAATCACATAAGATATGAACATCTTATTCCTCAAAAATGACAATTCATCTGTGATTGGCTTTATGTAGAAACCCTATTATATGTATGCCGTCAGCTATAGATGCCCCTGACGACAGCGATAAAAATCTCAGAATGAAAAGGGTTTAAGGACTTTCCTATCACGCGGGTCGCCGAAAGTATGCGTGTTTGTTAACACGCGTGAATTAACTGGCTACATTTTCTACGAAAAGTATCTTTGAAATGATAGAAATCTAGTGGTACGTATGCTGATCAAATCTGCGAGCGAACACAGAACCGCGATACCGCGCTGGCAAAACTTCACTTTACAGTCTTTTACAGAATTTTTGTGCCTGTAAGTTTTCTCACGCTTAACTTCATTCAAGCAAAGTTTAATTAATTATTAAGACGCACAAACCTTACAAAAATCGTAATCGAATCCTAAGCCCCGCGTCTGAGAGGCGGATAAAAAAGCACTAAGCTATAAATATCACTGTTTTTATAACTTCAATATGGAAGGGAAAGTCTATTAAACCTTTATTTGTTTAACGGTTTAATTGAAAATATTATATTGACCATTGTACTATCCCGATTGTGCTGGTTTGGTAGCCAATATTGACGCAAAGCCAATAGACCGGCATTTCTGGCTTTGTTACGAATATGGCGATTGTTTGCGCCGCCACAAAGAGTTCACTTTGCCGAATTTCCAATCATCAATCACTCAATAGATTGCGTTCGTGTACTATTGTTATTTATCTGAACAAGAGTTTTTATTTCAGACTAGAATATTTCCGAGCTCGGCTCACTTGGGTCAGGTTTACCACGGTATATAGTATCCTATACGTTAAACTATCTATGTGCCAAATTGAATTCAAATCTGATCAATAGTTATAATGTGAAAGAGTTCAATGGACGGTTGTCCTCACAAACTTTTAATTTTTAAAATATTAGTAAGATGAGATTTCGCGCTCGAGTTCATACCATTTATCCATCAATCGTTGAAGCAAATAAGTTACATTTTTCGTAACGTTGATGTTTATGTAATGGAATGACAAAAAGCTTCTACCTTGTTGTACCTTTAAATATTTATTATTATTGTTTTACAGGTTTTTATAAAATAATGATTGTCCGTAAGGTAAAATTGACTTTATTTATCGAATTCTATGAGAATTTCTCCAAATACATGTATACAAAATCTGCTCGCCGCCATCAAACTTTCCATGTATTTTCTTGTTTGAACGAGCACAGTAAATATGAATGACGTAGCGATATCGTTGTCCATACGAGTGTGCAATTGTGCGAAGGTTCTTATTATTTAAGCGTCTTTTCATTCCTCCAAAGCCGCGTTGAGTGTGTTAATTGGTCGTACCTGTCTATAAGCTATGTACTTTCAATTTTAAAGAGGGTGTCTCAGTTTCAGATGAGTATAAATATTTTCAGTTTTTATAAGTATATCTGTAAGACATACCGTTTTTAAAAAAAAGTTGTCAGTACACAATACTAATGTAGAATACAGGATAAAGTGTAGATTAGGTGGGGAATATAAGTTTAAGACTGATATTGATAATAACATCAGTATGTTATCGTCTATTATTCGTCATCGGTTTATTCGCCATTATATTTGCAAACAGCGTCGTTTACAACAATCGGAATTAATACGATTGCATGCAATTTGCCGTCGGCATTTTACTCGTACGAACTGTTTTATGAATTTGTAAATATACCGTATAGGAAATGACTAGTACCAGTCATATACCTATAACTCCTAGTGAGTATTTATAAATAAAGTCAAACTAATTAATAACGATTAGAACTTCAACTCTCTGACATAATATAAACGCTTTTACTCTGTAAGCAAACAAACAATTTTTTGTTCAAAATAAGGCTGTATGCATTGTTAATATTATTTCGCGGAAAATGGTTTCAAACGTTCAATGGTGGTTATTTAAACAACAGCCCAACTTGGAGGGCAAACATGTTATTCCAAATATACGAGTATTTCAATTAGCTGGGTTTACTTTTGAAACGTAAGTTAAATTCACAAAGCATTCGGTCGGAGCGCCGCAGGGCAACCGGTGCGGCCGTAACTAAACTAGCTCTAGAATCTGCACGTTTTCACTTCTTGTTTTATATAGTCGTACATCTTGGATAGGACGTATGTATTCAAAGTTTCAATTCGATAGAACTAATCGTCGTTCCATAATACCGCGTACTTTCGGGATGTTTCTTTGCCTCTTAACGGCAGTTCGAGTTTGAAGGATGGGCTCTATGGACTACTGTGTTCACTAAACATTTTAATAACGTGTTTTTTCCAACATTTGTATCAATTTAATAGTTTGTAACCAGTACCAAAATATTGTAGCAAGAATCGAATGTTTGGATATACAACAAGTTATGCTGTTTTTAGTAGATTTCATATAATATTCATACAATTTCACATATTTATTAGTAACAAACACTTAATATATTTCTGTATTGATTCTTCCCTCATCACTCCTTGTAAACCAATTTGTCGTAATTGGAGGTGATTAGTGTTTAGCTAAGATTACAATTCAATTAGAGATCTCTACTGAAGTATTAGATTTCTTCTGCAATTCCTCATTTCTCTCATTTAAAGGGTAAATCACTTCATTTTGCAGAATTGTACACTTACATTATATTTTATAAATATATACTTTATTAAAACAAAACTAAATATTAAATAATAAACCTAATTTAAACAACTACATACTACTATTTTTTTATAACACTGAAGTAGCAAACGAGCATGCTGTCCACCTGATGGTAAATGGTCAATGCCGCCCATGAACATTTGTAAGCAACTTCATACAGAACAGGGGTGCTATCTGAAGTCAATCACAGATGAGTTGTTACTTCCGAGGACTCAGATGTTCGCTTCATATGAAAGTGAGCCGGTAACCACATCCTACCACCGAAAAGAAATACTAGTAGGGGTGGCGGTGGCAAAATACCATATAACATTTTGACGACTTAGATTTTTTGACGACCCGCGTAGCGGAGCGGTCACCATACCGGTCTGACACGCAGTGGGTCCTGGGTTCGATCCCCGGCCAGACAGACATCTGAATGATGAGTT
>MOOZ01000221.1:109257-125528 GCA_002930495.1 Cecropterus lyciades | reverse complement strand
CGTATAATTGTCTCTCCCTTACCACACCCTTTAAGCCATATCATATTAGGGCATAGTATTGTTGTCACAAGGCAAAAATAGGTGTCACTGTGATGCCTCCAAATATAATGCCTGTATATATTTGTTGTTATAGCGGCAACAGAAATACATTATCTGTGAAAATTTCAACTGTCTAGCTATCATGAGATATAGCCTGATGACAGACAGACGGACAGGCGGACAACGGAGATGATTCCGCTGAATTACTATGAAGTAATAGGGTTCTGTTTTTACCATTTGGGCGTGAAACCCAAATCTTCAAAAAAAAAATATCTTTTATATACCACCCGTCAAACCAATACAATACTACGTAGAACACAAAGAGTTCTTCTAAACTAAAGTACGCATTAGTTATACGGTATTTAATGCAATTACTATATAATTATAATGTCCCATCCATTTATTTCTGACATAAGAACATCTACATATTTCTTTCATATACAGAAAGGGTAAGGGTGGAGCAATTAGCGTTTCTACTTGACCTACCTGCTACTATACTAGATACCTTATTATTTGATATATTATTAAAAGCTTTAGGGCTGTTAGTACCGTTTGGTTAATGGAGCAGGACCTAAATAAGCAGAACATTAAATGAAATCAAAACTGCAAATAGCAATTATATAAATACGAACTAGGACCCTCAGCGCCTAAGATATCTTATTGTACCTCGTAATTGTACTTAAATTAATTTCACAATTTACATCCCTCCGTCCGATAAAATAGGACATGGGCCAGATGTAATTAAATACTGTGTAAGAAGTATTTTGTAATTTGATATTTTATTAGCATCCATACAGGGAAATCAAGTAAAAAATATGTAATGATAAATTTATTCGCGATATGACTGTTTGTTCAAAATGTTAAATAGCATCAAATAAAATCTGTACGATTCCGTCTTATTCCTCTGGCCGTCTATCCGTCCGTTCCTCAATCCTAAAAAAAGCGCAGATAGTGAGTATTTAAAAATAAATTCATCATAATTAAGAATACACACTTAATTTTTGTCGTTTTTCTAAGTATTTTAACGGATTAAATAGTCTCTTTTTATACTTGACATTATTTTAAGTTATTTTTGTTTATCAAACCTTCAACAATTAAAAGAGACGTAGGGAAGAGAGTTGCAGAAGGGGAAACTTTTTTATACTAGGGCCAACAAGCAATATATAGGTAATACGCTCCTTATTTCTTCACTCTATATTTTCGTAACTACCTATACATAAAAGTAATATAATATAATAAGTTCAACATGAATAAAAATAAGTTACCAATTGAAAATTTTATTTTGTTATAATTCATAGTCGCTCGACTCAGTCAAGCATATAAAATAATCCTTGACAATAATCATCGAGCTAATTTAGCTAAAAACAGAGTACGATATAATTCCTTATTTCACTTAATATTTCACATTAGTGCCGTGTTCAGCATTAATCTCTAGAATAGAACTCTCAGAATCCTCTTGCCGTCTACCGCTATTTGTAAACGAGCGAAATACAGTTCCACTTCACTTTGAGCACGAACCTGTTATTTCCGCTCGAGTACTAACGAATATAACGACGCATAATATCCTTTACACTAAATTATTAAAATTAAACCGTTTTGAAGTGCGGTCTCAAAGTCGTTGGTTGGACGCAAGAAAGTTGGCGAATTCGTCACAAAGGACAAAGGGCTACCCGAGGCCATTTGCTCACCGCGCGTATTTGCTCACGCCTAATTAAACACGTAACAATGGAAGTAGCAGGTATCAAGCAGAATGATAGGGTTGGTTTTATGTTAATGTCCAACACTATCTGAATCAGCGAGCAGAATCTAAATCGAATCAGAAGTCAAAATTATTACTTAGAGTAGAAACTTTACATAATCTTGGTGTTTGTGGTATTTCGTTTCTTAAACCTGTGATAATTTATTTATTTTTATTGTAACACATAAATAAGTTAATAATAGAGTTATTCCATTTGAAACAGGAATTATTCTCAAGCGTGTTTAGTACGTAATCAAATTTATATTGTATTTTTTTTTATTCTGAAATTTCTTTTTTATCCCATAAGAATAAGTAATCAGTAAATTGATTATTTTTATCAACGTTTTATATTATTAGTTACTAAATTAAAATAAATGTAAATTTAAAAAAGTTTTTTTTTAAAAAGATTATCAGGAAACCCTTATCAAATGAAATGATAAACGTATCATAGAGGTACATAAAAATAATTGGTCCGCCTTCCCAATTTTGAGCTGTCCATCATAATGGGTTTAGAATGAATTCACTAAACTTATCATTTATTGTCATTTACACTAAATGATTTTGCTATTTTTGATATAAATCAATAGAAGTTAATTTTTTTTTAAATTTAGTTCCAAGATTTCTCATCACAAAGAACTAACAAGGCAAACTAAATAAAGACTTGCAATGAGCATTCATTTTCATTGATTTTTTAAAGGTATGGTTATGAAAATACGCACAACATTTAATTAAAGTTATTTTAAAAATTACATACTCGTGTTGCATAAAAATAACGATCATACTTTAGTACCTAGTTTTGTCGCAAAACCAAAACGTGACATCAATCAATTCGCTGGTCATTCTTCATTCGGTCCGAATATGGACATGGAGTGATAAATTGGTCGTCCATCAAAGTGAGGCGCCTGCATCCTGCAGTGCATACTATGTCGCAGTTTTCATTTTTTAATTCTTTTAAGTTGTCGTAAGTCATCATTACACAAACTGGTTTTAGCGTATATATTTGTAATGTCATACGAAACAATCCGTCGAGCGGTTTGGGTTGTAGCGCGTTCCAAAGAAATTTACATATATAAATACAAACAAACATACATACACACATACGCTCGAAAAACATTACCCTCCTTCTGCTTCTCTTCTGCTCTCCTTCTCCGCCGTAGTCGGGTCAAAATGGTGCCTGCAAATAGAGGAAAAAAAGGTAATAATATAGCTCTCGAACTAAGCCAGGCCTACGCTACGACTGATTTGCGAGGGGCCATACTGGCCATTGCGCGGCGGCGGCAGTGTTTATTTTCTTGACTTCGTGATATCTTCTGAATGGAATGTCCGACTTAAGTAATTCAAAAAGTTATCTACAGGTATTAGAACAGTTTTGTATATGAAATGATTTATTTGGATAAGGATTAATACGAAGGTATGCTTGATTTTGGTCAGCTTTTTTATTATTTTTTTAAATGTAAAAAGTGGTTGTAGTGACATAACTACAATAGTTGGACATAAAGGATCGCGTGGTTATATTGATATGTGCTCTAATGTTGTAGAACATTTTTTTCTTATATCGTCTATAGTTTTCGCAGCGTACGCGACGTTAAGAATTTTTAGAATTTTTTTACACCTTGGTTCACAGTACTGAAGGTATAGCAAGGATCCCTTATTTTTTCTAGTAAATAATATAGCCTATGTTACTTTGGACTAATGCAGAATTCTAATGGTGAAAGAATTATTAAAATCGGTTCAGTAGATTTGAGTTATTAATTACAAACATACAAAAATCCAAAAATTCAAACATATTAAAATTCAAAGTTTTCCTCTTTATAATGTTAGTATAGAAGTATAGATGAGCAGGCGGTCGAGTGATGCGGGGCAGAGGGGACGGATTCACCGTAGGCATCTCAAGGAAAGAACGCTGGCTCGCCGAGCTTTAAATATTTCGCTGCTAATTACTTCTAACGACGATATATCAAAAACTATTCATCGGATTGATATAGTGTAAGGAGCAATTTTAATCTGCATTAAATGCCTAAGCTAACTAACATATACATTCGGATAAGGATTAATACTGAACTATAGAAAATAGCATTGAAAATAAGGAAATGTTTTTAATTAAAATTTTGAACATAGTAGTGCTATCGCCGACTTCTGCATTTTTATAGATTTTGAATTCGTTAGTACATTACTCAACTGTATCTTTGGTAGTTTACGCGTTTTCCGCGAGATCTTTTGCGACCTCTTCAAAATTTATCGCCGTATTTCTGCTAATTTACATAAAAGAATAATAAATTATATACCTAAACCTTCCTCAGAAATCACTTTCAATTGTTGAAAATCGTATATAAATCCGTTTGGTAGTTTTCAAGGTTATCACTTTCAGACAGACAATAAGACGCGGCCGGGGAATTCTTTTTATAATATTTATACATGACACTGAGTTAATAAATACATGTAAACGGTGATCCTTATTTATTTATTTACTTTACTTTAATATCAGAATTATGTCACAAGATTTGTCAGATATCTACTATCTGACAAATCTTGTGCCAAATGACCATGTATGATCATATTGAGGCACTTTATTTGATGTAGTATATTGTTATATTTAAAACTGTTAACTGTTAATAAAGATACAAAATTATTGGAAACCCTAACAGTTTGTAATTAATGCTATTGATTCATATGTTAGTGTTCCATTGTCGATGAAACCGTTGTAACAAAAGCCGCTACTGGCAGATAGACAAACAGTTTGGTGCAATGTTCAACAGTTGCTCTTTATATTAGCGACCTCATTCCTGTAATGAGAGAGATCAGCAAACATTAGCTTTTCAATTAGGATGCCGAGATTTTCGAAATGTAGTGGACTCGTCCGGTTATTGTGTTGTTGTATTAGAGCCGTGCGATATCTAGTATTACTTTATCTTTTCCCATGAATGTCGCAAACGTCTTTCTATTGGCATGGCGTGTGTGACTGGACTGAAGCTTCGGCTTCGGCCACATTTGCCCAAAAATACCACCTTCGGCTTAACCACGCTTCATGAGACGACGGACAGTCGGCCAGACGGACAAATGGCGAACGGACGTTTGAAAGGAATGATTTCAAATTCTTTTCAGTTAAATTCAAGTAAAGAAACATTTCGTTGAAATTGGTGAATATGTAACATTTTGTTTCAAGTGAATCAAGGGCAGTTGTAAAATTTCAGAAATGCTAGGACCATTTAGGGGAACGGATGATAAAATTCTGAAATAGCCTTTCATGTAGAGTTCCGACTTATTTATGGGCATCGTTTTAATTCTACTTCCCCATTACAGAAACTCTCATTACAACAGATCATTCACGTTATTAGGCATTTTTAAGCACGGGTGAAACCGCGGGGTACTGCTAGTAATATTTGGATATACATCTTAACCGAAATGAATGTAGTGCAATAAAAACCAGGAGCGCAATATATACAGCATGATTTAATCAAATTATTTAAATAATTAGTCCAATCTGATGGTATTTACAGTTGCTAGTTGGTATGTTCTAAGTTTATAATGCTACACTATAATTTTATCTATATTAACTATTACAAAAAAATCTTATTTAGACTTCTTATTTATTTGAGTCACCCTTTGCAAATCTGACATTATGTCTATCCTGTCTTCAACGGTACAGTTTATCTAATCACTGCAAACATTTCGCAATCAAAGCCAATAAACTACATTATTATATTGGTCCTTGTGTACCTTTTCGAGTTGACAATAAAACATTTTATATAGAAGATGGTGTCAGTTCTATCTCTCTCTTCTATCTATTGTGGTAAGTGAAATACAAGATTCGTTTTTATCATATTAATAAATAAATAAAATAAAAATAAACGCTTTTTACACTTATAGCCCCACATTAGGATTTTCTTCTGTGTCGTGGGTGCCATGGACACACAAATACACAAACGTCCAGACCCAGAACAGAAATCTAAACTCATCATTCAGATGTCTGTCTGGCCGGGGATCGAGCCCGGGACCCACTGCGTGTCAGACTGGTATGGTGACCGCTCCACCACGCGGGTCGTCAATTAATGTTTACTAACTGACTATTATTGACTGACTATAACTTAGTGCACTGAACTTATACATAACCTATATAGTACTTATAAAAATATGTATATTATGAGAACAATGTATTTACATTTAATTCAGTATTAAACTAGCGTTAACCCTCGGCTTCGCTCGCGTTTTCAAATTTTTTTGGCAAACAATCATGTCAGCCAATTTTTTTTACTTGTTTTTAAATACAAAGTATCCNNAGGTTAACCACAGATGCGTTGCTACCCCTGAGGACTGAGATGGAATGCCTCGGAAAAGTATGTCTCCCTTACCACACCCTTCAGACCAGAACACAACAGCGCTTCACTGCTGTTATTAGGCAGAAATAGGTGTGGCGGTGGTGCTTCCGGAGTCGAACCACAACGAGTTCTACCACCTTCAAATAGTATCAGGGATAAGATCTGTTCATAAATTATTTAATATTCATAAAAGTATTGATCATTAAAAACATGTTTTGCTTACATATAAATGTTGTATCATACAGGTTTTATGAAAAGTTATATCATGGGTCATTTTCTTAATCCCTCAAAAACACTGCATTCCGTGCCAACAGAAATTGTGAAACATTTTAAACATTTAATGAGTTTTCGTAATGAAATATAACTCTGATTTCAACTCACTAATTGCCTCGGAACGTAAATCGCATCTAAACAGAACGCAGTTATAGCGGCCGCAACCCTCTTGAGCTTATAGAAGCTGTGCTTAGTTTACCTTAAAGCATTAGTTTAAAATTGCATGTCTCACTCTATAGATTAGTTGTTAGCTGCAATTAGGTTTTTGCCATACAGACGCAAAAGTATTAGATTGACTAGAGGTCGGTCGGTAACCTTTTGGCAAAATGGGCAACGGGTATCATGTAAGTTTACGCTCTTACAATAAATTCTACAATGGGTGCTATTGAATACAAAGACTGATATAAAAATATTAATAAAATAATCATATGGAAAACAACAGATATTTAAATTTATCCGATTGGTCCCTGACCAAACGAATAAATTTAAATATCCGTTTTTTATCTGTATCCAACCCGAAACCCGGTTCGAATGGGGAACCTCCACACTTACACCTATTTCTAGCGTGAAGCGGACCTATCTTTCGGTGTGAGGGTGTGGTTGCCAGCTCACTTCCATATGTAGCTTGGGAGTAGTAAAGTAAGTTGCTTATAGATGTCCATGTCACTGCTGTGACCAGTTACCATCAGGTGGACTGCATGCTCAAATACTACTCCAATCGTATAAAATAATTAAAAATTACAACACAACATTTTATATATACAACCTCATATTAAACAATACGAATTACGTGAAAAATTGTTCAGATTATAACCGAACTTCCGCAACCCTTGAAGTTTGCTCTCAATTTCCAGTCATTAATTTTGTAATCATAAACAAAACGAAACAGGCGAAATAAAATATTCTATCAGCAAATCCGTTGGTTCATAATTCACTCAGAGAGGTGCGTTCCGTGGCGTGGCAGGTGGTCTTAATAAATACGAGAATGGTCTATCGTGGAGTTAGATAATAAATTCAAGAGGCAATCAACGCCACGGGGTGGGTAAAAATATTAATAGCCGAGAAATAATTACATATTCATGACTTCCATCTGCGTTCGGATGAAGTTGGAACGAAGCATCGGGGTAAACTAAATCACGGGGGATTAGGACCATTTCGCGGCAAGCTTTTTATAAACTCGTTTTAATTTAAAATACGTGCAAATTAAATACCGGTTCTCTATTAGTCAGCGATAAACGACGATGTGATAAAATTCAACCAAATAAATGATTATTTTTATTTCATGCTTTTGTGTACACATCATTATGTACGTGTTATGGACCTTCAAAACATATATTCGTCGAGTAAAGTTATGTAATTCAGGCTTGATTTTCCTTACTAACACGATTAAGCGGTAAAAAAAATAAAATGTCGATTTATTTGAATTGACAAGTTTCTTAAATTGATATTTAATACTTTGCAATAGTTGCGTCTCTTTATCAAATACGATCCTTTAAAACAGGTTGTCAAATTATTGTATGCAAAAAGATCCCACGAGGTCCGTGAATGTCACGTAACTTAATACACGCTGAAACACAAAATGGCATTTGGCGTCATTTGATGTGAATATATCCGGTTTAACAGCCTCACTGGGGGATATGTGATAATTTAAGGACAAAAAGTGATATTACAAAAGTTGTTTCGAAAATCTTTATTTTATTTAAAAGCCCTTGGATAAGCCATATTACTACATACTACTAAAGGACTTATTTTAAAAGCAACATAATTATAGACATGCACATACGTTAATTTAACTATAATTATTTAAATTATATTGTAAACATAATATCGAGATGATGATGTTGGATTTTTACAATTTAGGAAAAGGTAAACATTTGTAAGAATATTTTATAGATGATAGAACTCTTGGTAGTCGCAGTCACAGTACATTCACCCTACCTATTTCTGAGTTACAGTACGTGTGTATAGTATGTAACTGTAAATAATAAGAATCAATTAAATTTAAAAGCTTCCGTAGTCATCTAAGCGTCTGTTGGAATACTTAATGATAATAATTTATTGTTCCATAATAAATATACAAAATATTTAACTGACAAGAAAAGATAGGGACAATCATAGACAAAATATACCGAAAGGTAATATAACTATCTGGACGTCTTTATATAAACAACATCTTAAAAATACTGGGAGAGTCGGAATAAGACATTTAACCTTATTTGGTTAAATATCTTATTCCGAAATAAATATTACCTATAGTGTAACTATCAGGCTGTAGCAATAAAATCAAATTTTAAAACGGATCAACTTTTATGCCCATAAAATTCATATTTCAGCGTGTTTCCGTAAAAGGCTATGCAATTCAGATACTATTTTAGAGCCACCCCGATTGACATATTCACAATGGAGCATCCATTACGTATTGTATGGGAAATAAAAGCGTCTATGCTAGAGCTCTACATGTGTTAATAGAGATGGGACTTACATGACAAATTGCTCTTTTTATGTCCCCTTTAGTGGAAAAAGAACGGTTTTAAATGTAATAAATATGTGACAATATAAAGTCTTGTAAAGTTACAATTTGTTTTATAAAATGAGACCTTTGACAGAAATATTAATTATAAATGCAAATATCAATTTCAGGTTTAGATGTTTTAGTCTAATTTTAGGTTATGTCTCAGGAAATTGTAAAATGATTCGAGTCTGCAGGTTCAACTGCCTCATATATTTCTGCCTTAAAACAGCAGTGTTAAGCTACGTTGTGTTCGGGTTTGAAAGTAGTAAGGGAGAGGTACGTATGCGAGTTATTCTAACATTGTTCTCAGGGTTAGTAACGCATCTGTGGCCGATCTCAAGTAGGCATTATCATCTGTAAATACTTATCATCTAGTATTGCTTCATTTATAGTACAAAAAAAAGTCAGTACTCAAATATATGCTCGATTTACTTGCCTAACTATAATCACTGCACCCATAATCACCTACCGTATATAAACGCAAATCCATAAATTCCAATGCAAAAAACAAAAATCCTGATCGTCGAAGTAATCTGCATCAGAATCGCAATTACTAATTCCGCATTCTGTAATAACCGAGCGACACATCGGCGACCGCGACAATTGAATGAGCGACAGCGGACGCGTTCGGGCGCAATCCGTTATGCAGATTGCCGGCCGATTGCGGCATTGTCGCACTGGCGCGTCTGCTCTGTGAACTAGAACTCATTTTGCGGTTAATGCATCCCCTGTTAAGAACTATTGACGAGTTTTATTATAGATTTTATGTTTGCGTCACCGTTGTGGATATTTCTGCGTTGGTTTTCTAGTCTATGGTGTGATTAGGCAGAAACAAGTTGGTAAAACCAGTGTGGTTAGACTGGGGAGGTACCACCGCCACACCTATTTCTAGCGTGAAGCAGTTCTTGCGTTTCGGTGGAAGGGTGTGGTCACCGGCTCACTTATATATGAAGAGACCATTTTAGTCCTCAAGAGTAGCAACGCATCTGTAATCGACCTCAGATAAAACCGGTGTTCTATATAATGTTACTTACAGATCTCCATGGTGGGTAGTGAGCACTTACCATCAGCAACGGTCTGCTTGCAGTCTGCTAATTCTATAATTCAAAAATTATATGTACTTACTGATATTCAACTTATTTTCACAAGCAGCGACAATCGTAAACATGATCTTTGTAATTTATACAGATTTTAAGAATAAAATGAAAACTCAAATGATTCGTTACGCAGATTGTTTATTATCACATTGTAGACAATCTATCCGGCGCATCTGGTAACTGGAACTCATGTTACCGATACTGCACTTTCTCATCAAAAAAGCATGGACTTTTATGAAAATTAACTATAATTGCTTTCAACAGCAACCCAGCGGAATAGCAGATGGTTACCTCCTCTATATTTGCGTTTTCTATGTGATATCCAACCCGCTCTCTAAATCCAGTTTGGTGGACTTCGAGAACATTTATGGCGAACAGTAGTGTTTGTTTCCTTGCTCATTCTTCTTTCATAAAGCAAATTGTAATATTAATTTTATTTATAGTTCTATAATAAAGTATTGATTTAAACCGGTAGGCTATAATGGTGTCGTCCCAGTCATATTACAGTGTTCACTATTTTTTAGGGTTCCGTGCCTCGAAAGGAAAAAACTGAACCCTTATAGGATCACTTTGTTGACCGTCCGTCCGTGTATCAAGACCTTTTTTTCTCAGGAACGCGTGGAGGTATCAAGCTGAAATTTATATCAAATACTCAAATCTACTGTCTCTTGGAGCTGTGGAAAAATCAAACTACAAGCTTCTAATCAAAACCTACAGGAACCCTCCCATGAACACAAAATCTTGAAATCTGGTACGAAGCAACGTTTTATAGCACAGATAAAGGACAAATTGCGAAAACCGTATTTTTTAGTGACATCATATAATAAAAATATTTTTAATAATTTTGAAGATACTACCCCTTTCCACATGAACGAGTAGAGGTATGAAATTAAAATTCATATCAAATACTCAACTCTATAATACCTTTAAGGTGTAACAAAATCAAACTTCTATGTCAACACAATTAATGTAATAGCAATTTAAGCTATTTAAGCCGCTCTACAACTCTACAACTCGCAAATACTCGCAAAGGCATCAAAACCTAAAGAGTACTTCCAGTCGACCTAAAATCTTAAAATTTGGCATGAAGCAATATTTATAGGATATATACAGGAAAAATTCGGAAAACCTTAATTTTTTTGTTACAGATTGTTCCAGAAGAAGGTTGGATGGCCAAAAGTAAATAACACTTTATATAAATATTTAATTTATTTATGCGATTAATTATGTACCACACTTATATACTTTCACGGTACTACACTTATGTAACTTCAGAATAGATTCGGGCAGAGTAACGTCTTGCACTGGTATTAATAGAATGATCCACATTATGATTTTACCTTCCTTTTATAATAAACTTCGTACATGTCATAGAGTCAATACAATATCTATTTATCAAATAGTCTCAATAGCATTAATAAAAATTATACATATGTATTTATAATATTTATGGATTAATTACTCATTTATATTTATTTATATTGTAATTTCAATTTATTTATGTTATTTATCACAATCAACTGAATGTTTATATAAATTGTTATTAATGTTTATAACTAGTATTGTCAGTAGTGTTTAACAATACATATTTTACAGCACCCTCAGTGCGCGAGTACGGCTCGCACTTGGCTGTTTTTTTTTAATTGTAGATATAACAAAATCACTCAAAATTATTTATTTTCTGGATCTTGCACTGGATCACCACCACTACACCTATTTCTGCATAATAACAGCAGTGTTAGGCGTTGCTGTATTTCATTTAGGAGGGTATGGTAATGGAGACATATTTATCCGAACAGTTCCAACTTAGTTCTCAGGGTTAGCAACGCATTTGTGCCTAAATTTAGCTTAGACTCTGTTTTTATCTGGGGTTAACTACAAATGCATATGGACAGGAGTAGTCGGTTACTATCAGCTGGACAGTATGCTCATTTGCTAAAAACTAAATTGCAAAAAACAAGCAATGCCATAGGTCGCCGAGAAAATTGAATAAGCGTACGAACGCGTCCGGTCGCAATCCATTATGCAGATAACTAGCCGATTGCGGGCTTGTCGGCGCTTCTGCCTGTTGCGTGCCGAAACAGTCAGTGCGTGCTCGATAAATATTCATTCATTTTGTGGACATTGTCGTCCGATTAACTGTTGATTTATTGTCGTGGGTAGAGAAAACAAAGTATTCCGTTTTACTAAGTGACGTATCTTTCCTTTCTAAGTAACTTTCCTTTCTATTTGGGGGCGTTGTGGATTATGTAAGATGATTTTGGCTTTTCACAACAGTAATTGATCCAAAATAGGATAGAAGGCATACATACGTTTCTTGGGATATCTTATATAGGCATATAATAGCTTGTTAAATGTGCCCACAAAGCGTTTAACTCACATGAAGAATCCAATTTCGAAGAAACATCCTTCAGATTTTGCTAGATGACAATGATCATTTATCATTCTATTCCATAAGAATTTAAAAAGCTGCCGAAAACATAATCAATAGTATGTGATTGACATTGATACCGCAATGTTGACTATGAATCGAGATAGCAACTGTGACATTTGAATGATTAGAATAATGCTTAAAGCTTCTCCGAATGCAGCATTGTTGTACTGCTTAAAATCTTAAATTCGTGAGACATTGCATCGACTAATAAAGTGCTACAAATTAAAGTAAAATCTTTTGTAGGTGGTAGGATGACTATGGCTCGACCAGCGAGGTATTATCGCCATGCATATTTCGAGCGCGAATCACATTTTGCGTTTCACTGGAAGGGTGTGGTTGTCAGCTCACTTTCATGTGAGACCATCTCAGCCTTCGTGAGTAGCAACGTTTACGCTCATAGGCAGTGGATTACAGATGTCTATAGGCGAAAGAGATCACTTATTATCAGGTGGTGCTGCTCGTTTGCTACTTCAATCATATAACAAAGAACTGTGCTCTGCCTGTTAAGCAATATATGGAGATACAAGACATTTCTTTCATAGACCTTGTTTTAGAGCTTGCTAGCATTCTACGAGTTTCGCCAGGAATGGTGAGTATGCGTAGACGTAGTGTGGCTACGTTACTCGTCATCGTGTTAACATCATGACGAATAACGTAGCCACACAGACTTTTTAATGGTGTTGATGTTGCTTGTCAAAATAATGAATGATGTGTGTCGCAATAAGAACGCGAAAAGGAGAGCGTGGAAAATGTATGGTTGTTCTGTAACGACTCTATCCTGAAAGCCTACTCGAAGTCGTTGCGTACCTCAAGTTCTCTGCACGTGTGAAATCCACCATTTAGTACTAGGCGAATAAGGTGAATTAAAGCCTTAAATCCTATCACTTAGAGAGAAGACTCGTGCCCAGTAGACTTAATTATACAGATATTAAAACAATTTACAATTCTGTTATGTTACTAAAAGCGTCATATATATTATCGTTATTAAAGTCAAAAACAATGCATGAATTTCCAATATTCGATCCACGTGGACATAAAACGAGTTATCATATCTCGTAACCATCGCTCACGTACAGGAAATATTTAGGCAATTTGACTTCATTCATGCTAGAACTGATTGTCATACTGACGAGCGGGTCTATCAATGACGTCAATTGCTCTAGCGGACTGTCCGTTCTGAATTTTCCTTTCATATTCCATTTAATCGCAGGGACACAGTTATCTGTTAAATAACGGTTATAACAAGAAGATTATCTTCCTAGACTCTTTGCAACTTTATAGCATGCTAATAATTATTGCAATAAAAAACCTGAAAGTCCAAAATATTTTTCATGTAATTCTATGGTAAAATATATTTATGACCACTATTTAAGTGAAAAAGTAGCTCCGATAACACCCGCTTATTAAAGTTTCACATTCAGAAACCGATCGGAGATCACAAATAAATCAATATTAATTATTACAGACTGATATAATAAATTAACGAAAAAATCGCTTACGTAAGACAGACATTTAAGTTGTTCAATAGTCTCTTACAACAAATACCAAGGTAATACAATTCTAAGTGAACGATCACAAAATTTATTCAACAACAACAACAACGTACAAACATGCCGCAGTAACAATTTTTAGATATATGAAATATGTTTTGATTTATGCGCGCTGTGGGCGGTCTTACAAGACATACGGCACAATAACGCCCTTAATCTAAGCTTGGCTTCCAGAGACACTGCAGATTTAGTGCTCATATATCGCACGAGTAACGGATATTACACAGGAAAATATTTTTTAAACGTCCGCTATTATTGTATTCTATGTAATTGAAGTAGCAGAGATACTCAACTTGGTTTGAATGAACTCTGCTGACTTCAACAGCAAATATAATAAAATTGTTAGATGATGATCACGGAGATACTGTTTTTTATGTTCCATTTTGTTTATCAAACACATTCGGCTACCAATTATAGTTCAAAATATTTTAAAATTTTCACGATATTTTCTGTATAACTTCATTATTTAGTTACTAAATAAAACGCATACACTCTTCGTCCATACTTCACATCACATTTTTTATTTTTTTTTAACAGTCTCCTATTAAATTCACTTATGTACCTATAAGTGGGTAATTATTGTTACTATTTAAAGTTAGGTTTCCTAGGCAGTTGAACTAATGTCGTTCGATCGTTAAAGTATTACTGCCACACATATTTCTAACGTGAAGCAATTTTTGCGTTTCGATGGAAGTGTGTTCTTGTCGTCCGTGTCATTCCTCAAGAGTAGCAAAGCATCTGTTATTGGCTTCAGATATAACCTCTATTTTATAGGATGATTTCAGATGTCTAAGGGCGGCATTGACCCCAAACCATGAGGTTGACTGCAAACAAACAAATAATTAAGCTTAAGTTTGAGTATACCCGTGGTACATACTGAGAGCAATAAGTACATGTAAATATACGTAGAAACTATATGGATATTCCATATTCCAACCGCAAATGGAAACCATATGAACAGTTCCGTATTCCGAATACAATAGCGATGTGCCCTAGGCAAAACAGAAACAGGTGCATCAATGAAAGCCATTGTAATTATAAACCAACTCCTGAAATACGGGGATAAAGTTTCTCATATTTTATATGCTTATAAAATAAAAAACTAATTTTTCATTTCGTTATTGAGTATTTATAATTAAAATTATATTTAAACTAATTTAGTTATACTAGGCTTCTATTTCCAAATAGCACCAGGTTCGTAAATCGTAGTATGAATTTGGCCTTTCGGCGGTTGTAAATATCTATCTAAAATCTATACTTACTGAGATTGGAGATCATATTCTTCCAAAGCCCGAGGTGTGCATATTATAATTTATTTATCACTAGCTGTAACGGTGAAGGAAAATATCTTTGGAAAACCTACACACCTAAAAGCCTTGTGTATTAATGTGCACTAGGTCAACGTGGTAGATTATGCGTAAATCTCGTCTTATTCGGAGT
Source organism: Cecropterus lyciades (assembly GCA_002930495.1). Classification (NCBI taxonomy): domain Eukaryota; kingdom Metazoa; phylum Arthropoda; class Insecta; order Lepidoptera; family Hesperiidae; genus Cecropterus; species Cecropterus lyciades. The sequence continues at coordinate 110,129 of MOOZ01000221.1, read as the reverse complement.
GGACAACCGTACTCAGCTCTGGGACAATAATGGATTGAGGACTGGTCAAATTTGTCATGCTTTTTAAAATCATTTTCATTCTTTGTCATCATTGTTAGCATGAAATAGTGATAAACTAAGGAGTTAGTAATAAAATAAAATCTCTGTTTCCTATACAGTAGAACAAGAGCGCTTCGCAAGCTGCCTTCGGGCGAAACAAGACCACAGACGCGTCGCTGATTAGCCTGAATAAGCTACGGCCAGAAGCACTATAGTTTAACTTGTTAGTAAGTTTTATTCGCGCATCTGAGGTTAACGGGGTTTTCAATGCGGAGAAACATACTGGCGTTATTTACTTTTATATTATTTATATGTAGTCATGACGTATTCTGTGTAATAATCTATCAATGCGTCTTTAAAATTAATAATATGCTTTATGATTTATTTTTGATGTGAGTGTCATGTTTTTTTCTACATGGCAGTTTGTCTCTATTATTACGTGAATCGGCTTTAAGGAATTCAAGATGTCATCCGAGTGGCCAATATGGCGACTATTTGCACCATTAGAATATAACAAAATTCCCGACAATCCGAATTTTGCGGATATATGTTGTCGAATCGAAATCAATATTTTTTATGCTCTATTTAGGTAAGATAGACTTGATTGAAAAATCAAGTCTCCCGTACTCCTTGATGGAATTATCTATATAGATAATTATTAATAGATTTATATAGATAATTATTAATAGATATTAAGATAATATTAAGCGCGGTTTTACCCGCGCTTAAAAAAGTGCCTAATAACGTGAACGATTTGGTGAATAGAGTTTCTGTATGGGAGGGGTGCCCCCTTAGAAGGCTTCTTAAAACGATGCCAATTTGTGAATTTCATC
>MOOZ01000221.1:84762-95672 GCA_002930495.1 Cecropterus lyciades | reverse complement strand
CTTGATTATGATTGATTGCCGTTATTTCATTATAAGCTTAATTGAGTTGTTATGGCCTCGAATCCCACTTCCGAGACGGGCTGTATCATCTTAATGAGATTTATCTTATAAATGCCTAGGATGGGAAAATCAAGACATGGTGAAGACGAATGTCCAAAATGAATGTCCAAAAGTGGACATTTACATTGGTGCAAAAAGGGAATCTGTTTATGTACGTACCTACAAGTAAATAAAAATGTTCATTCGATGACAAAAGTTTAGGGATTCATTAGTACTACTTAGCCTGTATTCATTATCTCACTTCAAATTGAAACCGTTTTATAGAACAGTAGGCCTAAACAAAATGCCTACATAAAAATGTAAAACATTGCATACGGACAGAAACGAGGCCAAATAGCGTGTTCAACTTCACTTCATGCCGTTTGCAAGTTTACCAATAAGTTATGCACTCTAGCTTTGTTTGTAACTCCGGTTGATCGTGTAACTATGCCAATTTCGTACACTCGTCAGCGTAATTGTACGATGGAATTAGGATGTTGTATGTCTAGATGGATCGTCGGATTCGGTAAAACGATTTTTCTTATCAGATTAAACTAAATAAACCAGCTTGCTGTCCACCTGAGGGTATGTGGAGTCCGCCGCCCGTGGACATCTGTTAGCAACTTTATATAGTACAGGGTTTCTTTCAGAAGTCAATCACAGATGCGTTGCTGCTCGCGTGGACTAAGATGGTCGCCATATATATAATGAAATAAAAATAATATACTATACTACTATAAACAAAAATACAATGCACAATCACGTGTATATACACGTGATTTTGTATTTATATAAATAACATGACAAGTCAAATAAAATGTAAAATAAATTTTGGTAAATTCCTATTTACTTTCCAAATTAGGTAGAACTACCGTTTTTATTTGATTACTTACCCTTGTCTGTTGTCTTTTCTGCTCATTTTTCATTAAATAAAGCCATGCTAAATAGAAATAATTATATTTTCATGATATACATTTTTAATGGATAATACACAATTACTAATACTATCTACCGTGCCGTGTTATCTATATATTAATACGTGAAGCATAAACTTTGGACCCCTTTTTACGAAAATTGCGCGGACGCAGGAGCATAAAATTTGGCACACTTACAGTTTATGTGCAGGAGAAGTGCAGAACGCTAATATTTTTCAATAATAATGCTTATAAAGTTCATTAAATCAATAACTAAAACATTACCCACACTACCATGCATTTCACATACACAAACACACGTATACGTATTTTTTACACGCTGACTTTGTTTGTGACATTGTCGAATGTCAGTGACATACGTCAAATGACGCGTTATTGTTTTTAAATACAGCTTACTGAATCATTTCCTATAATGCCATTTTAAAATTAATGTAATACGTATATAAACTTATTTGGGTAGTAGAAAAAAAATATTTGGGTTTAATTACGGTCGAATTTCGACCGCTGCGAAGGGCAACTAGTAGTCATAAAATGGCCAAATATCGAAAGATCCAGCATGATTTAACCGAGGAGAAACCACAATCATATATTTCTTGTTTGAAGAATGCCTGCTAAATTATATACGAGGCAACCATCTTTGTCCTTATAAGTGGAATTTGTATTCGGGATCAGTTAGTACTCCTATGGGGATTATTATACATGTTCATGAACGACATTGATCACTTTTCAATACAGACAGCATGTTCGTTTACTGTTCTACTTTATTTATGTAAAAATAAAACAAAAAATTACCCGAAACAGGAATATTCCTCGACCCTGGCTTTGTGCTACTGGTTTGTGTATCCAAACGACGTTGGAGCCGGCATCCTCACCGCGCCGCAGCCGGGAACATTCCGACACGAACTTCGCGTACTCCAAGGGCAAGTGGAAACAAGGAGGGCTGGAATATACCAAAAAATAGGATTAAGTCACTTTGCACCAATTTGTGTGACAATGTACGCATACTTTAACGAAGTGTGCGTGTGTTTGTATGTGTATATACTAACAAAATAGGATCGAGTCACTGCACCAATTTGTGTGACAATGTACGCACAGTTTAACGAAGTGTGCATATGTTTATATGTGTATTGTGTGTGATAGATAGATAGATAACTAATACATAGATAGATAACTAATAGATAGATAGATAACATATATATTGTTATCTTTTCCATGAACAATACGAATGTTGATACAGCCAAGAAATATACATCGCTAAAAGTTATTTGCCTCTAAAATGGAGCATCATAAGGATATCATAGAATAATTTTGCTACTGAGAATCGTAGGCAAATAAAGACGTCGTTGTAGGTTATATTTCGTAAAACTATAAATTTTTCTACAGTATTAATACCAGACTTGTTGGAATCACTGCTACGTACGCAGTCTGAAAGTTAAAGAAGGAAAAGGATTACAGTTAAATCATTATAAATATTTCATAATAAATCAATATTTGATCAACATCTACTACATATAGATATGTTTATAAATCAAATTCTAAATACTATTAAATCATTTTAAATAATTATAAAACATAATAGGAAGTTTATCATCGGTAAACCCAGTAACCAAAACCTTAGAAAATGTAGGCAGTAGCAAAGGTGTTTCGCATTTTCGATGCATATGCAGAAAATTGCTCGTATGCACTCACGTCGTACAACCAAGTCGGTCCCTGTCACGCAATATGCTTAGTTTTGTGAGTTTACCGAATGTACAGAGTAGGTATTACAACTAAAGCTTGCAGTAATACTTATACCGTAAACTTTGCCTACTTATTTATATGTGACATGTTAACTCGAAAACTGCTATATCATTCCGATCCATTGTCAGAAAGCTACTTTATTTTATTTCACATAAACATGGGTTATTTTCCTTTTAAGTAGGGATCAATCATATATATATCATTGGAATGAACTGAATTATTCGTGCAAAGAACACACTGACACAATGGATTATGTTGATAGCGAATGAATACGTAAACTTTAACATACGTATATACGTATACATTATCACTTATGGACACAATAAATATTATATTATCCCTGTCTTCTTCTTTTATCAATTTATCGACGGTAATAAGCGGAAATGTTGTAACCCGCAGCCTGACGGTTTGGTTTGGTTTTGAAGAAGATTATAAATCAGAGAAAACTGCGTATAATGGTCGAACTTCTTGATTGAAATTAACACATTTTTTGAGGAACCACTTAAACATCTCAAATCTTGAAAGTTTTCACCTATCGTGGACATTAGTAGATTAAAACGATTACGCTTTATTGCATCCATATATGTATATAATATAGGAGAAAACTTAATAAATTTCGGGCTTTCTTATTTTGACAAATATTTTCTCCCAACCACATATGGTTCCACAGTTAGTCCAGGGGTATACCTAGACTATGACTAACATTTAGAAGAATTAAAAATAATATAACTACTACATTAAGTACGTATGTATTTAATAATTTATGAATTAAAAGTAAACCAAATGGTATTTTTACCTTCGTTTTATGCATGAATGCTTGTTAGCTTTTGCGTGTTGAAGGCATTCACTTTCTGTCATTTAAAGCGCAAACCATCGTGTCAGAAATGCTCGAACAGTAGAGCATTTCAAAACTGTCATAATATAATTGACTAACTTTATATAAATACTACCAAAATAAAAAATCGTTCAAACTTTATGTTAGTTATAGCATTCCATCGAATATGGCAGTAGTAATGATGTGGTTAAGGTCTCAGGAAAGCGTATAGTGGCCCAATAATTTAAAGGTGATAGAACTCTTTGTGGTTCGACACTAGAAGCACCACCGCCTACCTATTTCTGCTTAATAACAGCGGTGTTATGCGTAGATGAGTTCTGGTCTAAAGGGTGTACAGAACACATACTTATCCGAGGCGTTCCAACTTAGTTCTCAGGGGTAGCAACGTATGTGTGGCTAATCTTAAACTCTGATCTGACCTGAGGTTGATTACTGATGTCCATGAGCGCCAGGGACCACTTGACATCAGGTAGACTGCATGCTCGTTACTACTTCCATATTGTTAAAAAAAAACTAACCGAAATTGAAAACTTTGTTTAACGTTACATTGATAAAATAAATAAACGTAAGACCACCAGTCGCATATAGGATAGGACTCCTGAGTTCGATCATAGGTGCATTGCTGCTTGAAGGACTAACTATTTTTGAGGCTGTAACGTAGGAATTCTCGCTCAATACAACAACAGCAAAGTCATATCTATATTAGCTTTACATAAGTAGTTCAAAGATATTGATTTTAAGCTTTAAGGATCTCTGAGTTTCAGTGTGCCTGAAGTCAGGGACAGAATTGCATATGGGTGTATTTATCTCACATATCTTATCTTACGTACGGCTCCTATTTTATTTAGGATTCGAGTCAATATCAGACATGCACAGGCGACAATGCCCTTAACATTAATAAGCGTCCTGGTTTACTGCTCTTATAAAAAACTTATGGCCTAAGTCCATTGTAATATAATTACCAGATCGGTACTATCTAATAAACCAACGACATTGACTTTTTCAGAGTATCGTCACGCGAACACTGGTAAAATGGTACCACTTGGGGTAATTGCAATGAAAACGTAGTTCATTAATATTCCAAACGATAATTTAACATTACCTCGAACTTTCACCTTCTAGGGAAGCCAGGAAGAATTTTCAATGTGACCTTTAGAACTGAAGGCAAACTTTGTTAATTTAATTTTGTAACGCCAAGCATGGCTTAATTTCTTGGCTAATGTCGCTTTAACTTTGTGTTTCAAGTTCATTTTGTAACACGATATGATATTACAGTGAATGTTGATTATGGAAATTAAATATTGGAATTGTAAGTATCACGTGACAATAGGAAGTTTATCGACGAAAATTACAGGATTTCATTTGCAATACCGGTGCAAATTTGTATTTTTTGAGCGTATAGCAATAAAAGGACGACAAATAATTCCGTGCGACACGCAACGAGCGTTGCTTCATTCAAATATCAGATGACGCAGGCGATTGACTCGAGACCCCATACGTAGGGGTGCCAACTTTATACAGAAAAATAACGCAACAAAATTGATGAATATTTAAAAGGAATTGGACGAAAAAAAGAAAAAAATAATTTATATATTAATTATTTAACGTATTTAAACCACGTGTTATATTAAATTTGTATATGATCTATTCCTTTTGGTATTAAAATATCCACATTATCTTTATTGTACACCAAAATAGATAACGAAAACAAAATATTCATAATGTAAAGGACAACTGGCGGTCTTATCACTGAAATGGCTATCTCACCCAGACAAACTTAATCGCAAAAGAAAACATTTTAGATACAAGAGAGACATTTTGAACAATATGTTGCCATTTGGTAACAGGATTCTCCTCTGAAATTTCTTTATTGGTGTTTCGTAGAAAGCTTTACACTAAAGATCGGAAGTAAAGTATTTTTGCTTACTTTTTTCCTAAGCAAAAGTATATAGAACATTTGACATTTATCAAAAATAAAGTAGGTAATATATATTATCACTAAGTAGTATATATTATTACTTAGTATAATTGGCAACCCTACCCACACGATACACAATACAATCAACAATTATCCTGCTGGGATATTCTTCATGCTGACGTATGAAATATCTACACAGGCAAGAAAATTTCAAACAAAATGTAATGTAATATAAATGTTGTAAAGCGTAGCTATAATCAATTCAATTATTTGACTGTTATGCTATTTTTAACACGCTTTTCAGGGTTCCGTAGCCAAAGGGCAAAAATCAGAACCCTTATAGATTCGTCATGTCTGTCTGTCCGTCCGACTGTCCGTCCGTCTGTCCTTATGTCACAGACACTTTATTCGGAAACTATTAAGACTACAGACTTGAAACTTGGTAAGTAAGTGTATTCCGTTAACCGCTTTCCGATTTATGTACAAAAATAAAAAATATATTAAATTTATGGGGGGAGGGGCTCCCCATACATGGAACTGAAACTCAAAAAAATATCATCTTACCTACACTTGTGGGGTGTCTATATATTTTTTCTCAAAGTCGATTATTTGAGAGATAAGCCCATTCAAAGCGCTAAAATGTATCCCTCCCCCTCTAACATATAAACTAAGAAAGTGAATATCTGGATAAAACATATGTTGTAGATATGAAGAAAAACTTTCAACAAACATTGGTTCCAACAAGATACGGTTGACAGTTTGAGATATAGTACTCTTTCAAAAACCGAATAACATAACTTTGTAATTAATACAAACACTATGTTAACAAACTTACTCGTATGTTGGTAGTTGGACAACTGTTAACAACTTTATTTAATGATAATGCTAGGAACCCTTCGCCCGCAAGTCCGACTCGCACGAAGCCGCACATTTTATAAATCAAACTTTAGTCAAATCCAATTTCGCGGTATTTTATTTTGTAATTTATTTAAAAGATTTCCAAAGATAGTTTTAGTAGCTAATCTAAGTACAAGTGCATATTTCACATATTTTCGCGTATAACGATCAAAGCAATGCCTATGTTTTCAGGACACTGGGAAGGACATTAAATCAATAATTAAAGGCGACAAAAAATCCGTAGTTCCTTTTGTGGAACCTTGGTCACTTTGCAGGGTCTTCTATTATATGTATATATTGGTGCCTTATAAAGCAGTGTCAAGTGCCACTGTGTTTTGGTTTGAGGGTCGATTTCCACGTAGTATTCAAACTAGATGATTTGCGTGGAAGCAGCTACCATACCGTTCTAGACAATGGTTTAATGGTTCGATCCGCGGACAGACAAATATCTGAATTTAGATTCGTGTTCTCTGTTTCAATGTATGTACTTTTATCTGTGCACAGAAAAAATTATATTGTGATGCTATGAGTGTACAAAGCATTATTTATTTATTTATTACTCATGCATAGAGATGCATCACTGTCCATGATGCACAACTCCGATCCTATAAGAGGTTGATATTGTAGTTTTTTATGTTCGAAGCTAAAAACACTATCAGGTAAAGTGTAAGCTCCTTTACTGCTTCAATTTCATAAAAACGACTTATTATGGTACGTAACAAAAATAGAACCAGGATACTTACCACCACTAACCGCTACCACTACACCACTAACCTCTAACTGCTACATTGAACAAATAAATGATATCTCATAATAAATTTAAACTTTAGATTATATCATATGGTATGGTATGTATAAATTATGTATTTATGTACAAATAATAGTAAATATCGCATAAATCTGCTTTAGATTTCCCCCCGCAAGAAAAAAAAGGTTATAACGATCTAATCAGTTGATTAGTTTGTTTAGGAAACCACAAATTGTTTTCTACAGGATATTTAGAAAAACGAAGTAATATGTTTTAAGTTTCTTTTATATTGCGACATATTATGTAGGTCAAATAGGTATATTATATCAATGATGCCCAAACCCTTCAGAATACGCTATAAAATTAATAAATCCACAATAGCAAATTTCAGAAACCATTTTCATTATGTAGTTCGAAACTAAACTCCAGAACTCAAGGCGGGGCAAATTGAAAAACTTAAATAGCGGTGATATACTGAAGCCACATATTACTAAACACGAATCTGCATATTATGTTTGTATAACTTTGAAAATAGAGTCCTATATGTAAGGCAGTTATTTACATCCATGTGTAAGTATCTCTACTAGGGAAATACTATAACTGCAAGAAACCAAGATGTAAAATATATATTTATTACGTAAAAATAATAGAATATTTACCAACTTCTTACATATAAATTAAAAACTATTCAATGTTACAATCAATGTCGATGTTATGAAAGCGGATTCTACTTAAAAATAGATCACCATGATAAAAGCTACTTTATCATTAAACAAAACCGCAAACTCAATAAATTTAAAAGTTCACTCGCATTGTTAAAAAGCGATAAGTATAAGGTGAACACAACAACTTTTCTAAAGTAAATAAAAAGTATGCAATACCGAATAAATCACCTGCAGTATTTTTACGGCAGCTTTTATTTATTATTGTTTGGGAAAGCTCGAACACAGCTTTGTATCCAATTACAATTTACAACCTACAATCTAAATTCATGGACTCGCGTGTAGATTTTTTTATTGCTTTAAATTGTTCAACCGTTTGACTGTTTGTTACCAGTATACTAATGTCATTTCGATTTCCATAAATGGTCCATTAATTTCATTAATGAGGGTAGGTATATCTTAATGTCATCGCAACCGTAATTAATTTAAAGTTTATGAAGCAACATTTCTGGGATTGAAATCGGAAATTCTGAACTACATCGATGCTTAAAAATTACGGTTAGTGTTATATTAACATTGATTATACTTAAAACTTTTTAACCAAGTTTTTAAAACAAAGATAATCCCTATAGTTCATATTACGCTTATGCCAGTTTCTTGTACAGAGTAACGAGCTATTGTATATTTCTTAACAAAATAAACATAATGCATAAAGTTCTTAACGATGACATGAAACTAACAGGCTGTGTATGATTATAAGTACTGTTCCTGTTCAGTAATAGATGTTTGAGATGTTTTATTTAATAATTCGATAATAGTTACTTACCTAAAGTCGTATATAGAGCCATAGATCCTCCTCATACACCGAAGAAGTCTGGACAAACTGTCCTTCCGGCATATCGACCCTCCCTTGGGTATATGGTTCATGAACTGGAAATAAAATGTACCACATTATAAATGATTCACTCAAAATAATTCCTTAACGACAACACAGCGCCAGTGCAGTTTAGCATCTACTAAGTACTGACTGTCGATCTGCAACGTATGTCTTCTGTGGTTGACGAGGTAACGCATCGGTATTGAGAACTAAATTCCAAGTTATAATCATCAGTCATATACTATTTCATGCAAAAGCTGCTGATATACATAGATAGATTATGATCTTTATTAACACATAGAATATTCTTTACCGTGGCAAACAAGGTCCACGCGATCGGAGCTGCGGGCATAATTTGTTATTTCATAAAGTATTTCTGTGTCGATCTCGTGAAAATTCTATGGTGTCTTTTATTAAACTGTTCAATCGAATCTCAATGAGTTAAAGAAGAAAGAGTGTAAGAAAAACGAGTCTGCTGTAAAATAAAGTGGTTATTGTCCCACTGCTGGGCACGGGTCTTCTCTCTAGAGTTTTAAGCCATCGCGCCATGTCTATGGCGCTGACAAGGTGCTGGTAAACATGACACACTTTCATGAACATTAGAGAAATCTCAGGTATGTAGGTTGTATAATCATGTTTTCTGTTACCGTAAAGAAAGAAAATTAATTTCTAATACACACATTATTTTAGGCAAATTTAGTGGTGCGCGCCTGGTATTTGAACTTTGGATCCTCGATTGAGAGACCGAGTTTCAACCATGTTATAACTGTTCTCCATTAGGCCATCACTACTCACACTCAAATAAAGTAAACTTCGCGCAAATACACTTTCCCTCCTTTTTTTCTGAAAACATCGTAAACTTACGAAGCCGCGAAACGAGTCGAAACAACGTGAACATGAACATATAATACAAGTATTTGTCGAACATGAGCGTGGACCATAAAACTATCAATCGTCACAGCGTCATAACTTTTGATTAGACAAAGGCACGATACCTTAACGGAAATGACTCTAGATGAATATTTGTGGTGAAAGCACTAAATCATGTTTCTGAAAACTGAAGGCAGGTAATTTTTCAATATTCTATATAAGAGAGAGAAAATAAAAATTGAATCTTCTGTCTATATTCTTATGACAAATGTTTTTCTATGTTTTATCTCTTCACGAGTTTATTAACGCAGAAAAAATTTCGTGGATCCTCTTGCACTCGAGAGAACAGAAGGAGTATGTCGAACTCTTACCGATTCTGCAGTTTTGCTGCTGCATTAAAATTCTGCAGTTCCTTTAACGTTCGGTGCCGAATCAAGAAAAAGCGAAAAAGTGTTGCATTCCCTCGAAATTGAGACCCTTGAGCGGATTGAAAGGGCTCATGGGTCTGATAAAAAAGGCTTTCAACCAAAGCCACTGGGAAGCAGCTGGGAAGACGCATCATCCTCGTTAATCCGCTCCGCCGTTTCTTTACGACTATCACTGCTTGACAGAAGGATGGCTCCCTATTACTTTTACCCATGATGCAAATTACAATCGAAGCGAGAGGTTAGCCCACAATACAGAGCTGACAACGCTGCGATCCACACACATCGTAGGGCATACCTCCAGTGCGTGCTGAGCCGTCTCGGTAAGGTAATCGTCTCATTTCATCTTCACCATTGAGTAAGATTTTTCAAACTGGCAAATAAGTATGTATAATATCAAGTGGACATTGGTAGAAATATAGAAAATATAAAACCAGCAAACGAGTTCAAACATGCCTGAAGACTAAGTTGGAAAGCCTCGGCTGAGCATGTCTCCTTAAAATACTTGTAATTATATTATACAATACCTGCCAATCTCCTAGAGTCTTATAACAGGCTGCTGGAAAAGCGCTCGATCTCCACCACAAATTCCATCTTTCCTCATTGCTGCTGTAACCCTGGTACATGCGCCAACCTCGTTCTGCACATACCTTGAATATGATATTTAAGATGAGACTTTAATTAAACCAACGTCTTTTAAGTAAACATCTGGTATGATCGCAGTCACATCTACTTATAACGAAAATTGTGATGAAATCAGATTATTAAGGAAAATATTGTCGATTGAGTTTTAATAAATAATATTTTGTTTTATGTTACACAATTATACGGAACTAGATGAGCTCGCGGTTTCACCCGCGATTAAAAAGAAATGTAACGTGACATACATAAACACTATGCATGCAGCGGAAGCTCTTATTAGAAAAAAAACCCCGATTTTGAAACATTCTTCATTGCTGCTCCG
>MOOZ01000221.1:33561-46804 GCA_002930495.1 Cecropterus lyciades | reverse complement strand
TATAAATACTCCTGAATGAAACAGTACTTCAAAATGTCGTCCATGGCAAGCGTAGCTTTTCAACTTAATTGCAGCTTAAAAATAGTTGTTTGTGTATGAGAGTATTGTCTACTTTCTTGTAATTGCTCCTTATTGCTCAATATTGTAGTTGCAAAACATTTTGCCAAATCGACGCTTGTTGCCGTTGTCGTAAATTTCTTGATATTTTGTCACGTCGCTATCAACCATAATTGCTCATAATTGCGCTATTTTTGTTGCTCGTGTAAGCGCACCTTAAGGTCAGAAGAGTCTGAACTATTGTGTGTTACTTTAGCCTTTTTATGGGTGTACTTTATATAAATTACCGAAACGTTGAAGAGCTTCAGTCTCACATTTTTTCTTATTTTTCAATTCCTCACGCTTGTTTTTCAATACCTAAAATAAATATATAAAGTTAATTAAGAATATGATTGATCACAAATTATGATGCATTTTTACAAAAGATTTCAACTAAAAATGCCTTGCATGACATTAATTATTATCGTTAAGGAGAAAATGTTTGATTCCTTATAACTACATAATTTATTTGAGTAGAAAATCAACATATGCGTTGACTTTCTACTGTTACGTAATTTATAAGTACTACAAAAATATAAAGAATGCCGTGTTGTCAAGTACGGCCCATGTTGAAATATGAAGAAAAAATATATAAATAATTCATTTCTGTAAGAATTTACGTACATTATTAAGCAACTGCAATGGTAACTAGTATTAGTAACTGATAGAAACACATTATATAAGGTTAATATTTTTATGTAATGGTACGTGCAACAATAATTACCTTCGCTATAAAGTCAAATAAAATTTTTCTGCTTTTCTCATGTGGAGTATAATGCGGGGATAACCTGAACATCCAATCGGGTTGGAGCCACAGATGGAATATTCTCTTACAAATTATGTTCAACAAGCAGGTCATAGCCTCTACGTATGGTGCATTAGGATTGCACTGTGAATTTATGTTAACTCCCATTGTCGTTTCTATAAAACAAATTATTTTCTTGTACAGTCTTACTTTTTGTAAAATACATAAGGAATTTTTAGAACTCTTTGTCGTGCATAACACTGCTGTTATGAAGCAGAAACAGGTGTGGCGGTGGTGCCTCCAGAGTCGGAATCTCGCAGGTATTTCTGCCGCATAACAGCAGTGGTACGAGCTGCTGTGTTCTGATCTGAAGGTAAGGGAGACATACTTTTCCAAAGCATTCCTTCTTTGTCCTCAGGGGTAGCAACGCATCTGTGGCTAACCTTAGGTGAAATTTTGATCTTACCTAAGTTTCATTACAGATGTCCATGAGCGACAGTAGCTACTTACCATCAGGGGGCCTGTATGCACGCTTGCTACTTCCATACTATAAAAAAAAGAATTAAACTTGTTTTACTTCTTAAAATCACATAATCTTTGAGCAGTAAAATCTGCAAAATCTAGTACTTAACCATCCGTTCTACACAACCAATCTTACCACTTAACCGATGGACATTCATATTTAAAAGAAACCAGCCATTATCTATAAAAAGGCAAAGTATCTCGTTTGATGTATGGGAGCCCCACTTACATATTTATTTTATTTTAATTCGATTATTAATTTTTAAATTTAATATATAACTAAATATTCCGTGTAAACTTCAATCTCCCTGTATCTCCCTGTTGCTTTTATTAACATCAAGCAAAGAAAACACGTTTGTTTTAAAGAAGCCCCCTTTAAATATTTATTTTATTCTGTTTTTAGTTATATTAGTATTAGTTATAGTTATTGTTATTATATGTTATTATTATCTATAGCATTGTTATATTATTTATTGTTATAACGGCAACAGAAATACATTATTTGTGAAAATTTGAACAGTCTAGCTATCACGGTTCTTAAGATAGAGCCTGGTGACGGACGGATGGACAGCGGAGTCTAGTTAATAGGATCCCGTTTTTACCCTATGGGTACGGAACCCTAAAAACCACGAAGTTTTTAAAAAGCAACTTACAATTGCTCAACACAACAACTCCATATATATAGCAGGGGAACATGTTGTACCTTGGACAGAGTTGTACCTAGGAAAATCACGTTTTTTTGACAATTGGACAATCGCGATGTTGTACCTTGGTGACCCCATTTTTGATACATCATTTTGTTTTGTTTTTATGAGTAAAATAATATATTTTTTAATTATATTATAAATAATTATTTTTTACAGGTTTTACATATATTTTTATAAATAAATGTGGGTAGTGGCCTCAGGTCCTAGGGAAATATACACAGTTATAATATTGAATTATGTAGTTGATTTACTTTACATACATGCACACTGGAAAACGTAGATAGCGCCATTATTTAAAAAAAAAATCAAAATTCATTCTATTCATTCTAACCTGACCTAGGTACAACAGGTTCCCCTATTGTTATTTCTCGTAACAAAGCCTACATAAGAACCAAATATATATAAAGCAAAACTCACCTCCAACTGAATCTAAAGTGTATCTGCTAATATAGGGCCAGATAGAGAACTTCCCTTTACCTATATGGTGCGTTAGTTTTTTTGCCATAATGTCACTTTGATATGAGAACACGTATACAAAGGTTTCTACAATTTTTGGACTGAAAACTGGTACGGTTATTTTACGACGTTGCCGCCAAATGGAAACTGAAACAGTGTTAATTACATAATCATTAGTGTCCGACCGAAGGTCTATTTTTGGCGGAAGAAGAAGCCGATTATTCCGATATAGCCCTATCGGCCAAAGTCGAAGCCGAATGTTTAAAAACCACAAGAAAATCTGTTCCAATGTGTTTCAAAAATGAATTATATACCGATTTGAAGAACTTTTGTTAATGTTAATGTTTATTATGAATAAACAACTTCTACAGATGATTACAATTACTTTGCAACTTGCCAAATATAATAGCATTTCGAAATAATGTGAATCTCAAACATAAGTGGCAAAGCAAGCCAACTGCGAAGTGTGCGCTTACCTCTGCACTTTACCATCTTAATCGCATTGTAGTTAGAGTTTATTAAATTTTTTCCCTTGCTTAGAACTTTCGGTTTCGGCCAAAACTTCGCCCCATTTTGGCCAAATCCGAAGGTGGCCGAAGCCAAAGCCGAAGCTTCGGTCGGCTACTAATAATCATCAACCCATTGCTGTCCCACTCTTGGACGGGCGAGATTCGAGAGCGCACCACGAACATACGACACTAAAACATAGTACAGACCGCAATTTGATTACGCTAAATGGAAATAAATAGGAAATACCTGGTCCAAATATACTGCCATTGCCTGTCACTTTTCGTATAAACCGATGAAGATCATCTTTCTCCAGACAGGTTTTCAATATCGCTTCAGAGTCCATTGGATTTACTACCACTGAAATAAAATTTCAATACAGCAATGTAAAAACGTAATAAATTGAATATTTCGTACAACTGACTGGAGCCTAAAATCTAAAATCACTTTATTAAGTCCTTCCTTCATTTTTAACGAAGCGGCAATATTTCAGATGTTGGAGACCTTAGCCATTTATACCTCAGACTTGTAGATGCCCATATCACTGCTATCACAGCTATAGGCAAATAATTGAACTAAAAACGAAACACGCAAAACTTCGCAACTTGTGTTTGTAACTTATAACTGACTTGTATCAAAGTTAATTGTATTGTATTAACGGCATCTGACGTTAATACAACTTGTATCAACGTCAGATGCCGTCGTCATTTTAGTATGTAAACGCTAGAGGTTGTTATTTATTTTTGATATGCTGCGAGTACCCACGATACGCGATTTTAGTTTGCAGCTTGCACACGAGTTGTTTAATGATGATGCACACGAACCTGCGGAAGCTGAACACTTCCTCAATTAGTAAGCACTGGAACGAGTTGCATAAACAGATGATATCCGCTAAACGTCATCACTTCATCATAATTACTTTCCACATTTTTAATAAAAGCAATAGAGACCTGAAAACATCCTAGGATTTCTAGCAGACAAGATGGCTTTGAGTCTTACTTTCCACATTTTTATAAGAGCAATAGAGATCAGAAAACATCCTAAGATTTCTAGCAGATAAGATGGCTTTGAGTCTGGTCAAAAGTGGAAACAAGTGATTGGTGCATCTAAATCACAAATGGTGTAAAGTTGAATGCCTAGTTAATAAGTGTTGTGTGTCATGGAGACTAAAAAAGGAATATGGAACCTAAAAAAAGAGGAATGATCTAGAAATAGGGTAGATAATTAATTTGCCACTATGCTTTTTCCGTAAAACTGTGGTGGTGAGGAAGGAACGATTGTTCCTCATGGTTTTACTGGAAGTACGATCCTTGAAAGTCGGTCGAAACATCGACGGTAAAATGAAACAATCAATTACGTGTGAATATGAACTACTAAAAATAGGTAATACGGATACTAAATAATGCAACACGTATCTACATGTTACACTCTTCAGCACCGGTTTTACTCTCAACTTGATTTGACTGACTTGATTTAAATTGATATGTTGATATATACTTACCAAAATAGAGAATGTGACAGAGCCATGCTCTAATAATGCCATTGCATTCCATCGACTCGTAAGATAAGCTTTGCAATGTCAGCATAATATCTGTAAGAGATGATATATACAAAATACAAAAACAAATACACATATATATATATATATATATATATATATGAAAGATTCATATGTATTATGTAGCTTCTAACCTGCCCGATCTACTTACAAAGTTAACTACGCCCAACGAGATCAAACGTTGTTTTTATTAAGGCGAATGGATACAAGAGTTTATTTGATTAACTCTTTATTTCATAATTCGCAGCAAGGGTAGCGCTAGCCTAATCCATACAATTTTATCCTTTTTTACAATATGTGCTAGCTTACGCACATTTATTTATTTGACGACCCACGTGGCGGAGCGGTCACCATACCGGTGTGACACCCAATGGGTTCCGGGTTCGATCCCCGGCCAGACAGGAATCTGAATGATGAGTTTAGATTCTGGGTCTGGGTGTATGTGTATTCGTCTTTGTGTGTGCATGGTACCCATGACACAGGAGAAAATCCTAGTGTGGGGCTATGAGCGTAGAAAGCGTTTGTTTACATTTATTTATTACTAATAACTGTAGATGTTCTGGTTTAAGAGGTTTCTTACCAATCAGCGCGTCTGACAGACAAAATAACTGATAGCTCAAATGCGTTTTAAAAGCAACGGATATTGTGTATCTCGATAATATTTTAGGTAATCTAATAAGTATAAAATATATTCAAAAACTATTTTTCTAGACGGATGTTTTCCAACAAAACACACCATACACACCTGCTGTAAGTGTATAATTTTTTCTTTAAATATTTTATTTACTCGCAGTCATAACATTGCAAATAAGCGTTGTACAATGGTTGTATCATCAATACCATTTATATATAATCAATGGTCTGTACACACGTCTGTACAGGGCCGATCCTACCATAGGGTGAACGGCCAACTACAGGCACCAAAATCAGGCTTTTTTAGGATTATAATTTCCTGTCGAAAAATTTTTGAAACTCAACTTGCGCTTCCCGACGTGGAATATATAGGAGTAGTACATTTGCGGTGACTTATTTTTTTTGGTTACTAAATTGCAAATTCTATTGAATATTATTTTGATTGCCCTTTTCTTCCGACTTAAATTCTTAAATGTGTGGTGAATTCAACATCAATGATATCAATAATATTTAAAATCTCCTAATAATTGTGGCGATTTAGTAATGTAACGCAGCATTTGAGTTTTTGTTGATTTCCTTAACTCAACACACGAGGTACCTATTTGAAAAAATGGGTACCTCGTGTGTTGAGTTATAGAATATGTTGTTGGGTATATTTTACTGTATTCAAATTTGATTTATTATTATAATTACTTGAATTAAACAATACGTAACATTAAAAATATTAAAACAAAAATCACGACTGCTTAGAACATTTTTTTTGTTTATTTTGATAGGATAATTTAAAGCTGTATAGGAGTTTTCGTCAAGAATTTGAGTCAAGTAAAAATATTACTTTATACATAATATTAAAATTATTAAAAATGTTTTATTTACTAGCTTTCATTAGGTACTCATATTTTCGTGATAATAAAATAAGTTTTTATTTCCCCTTTTTCCCTATTTGCAAGCTCCATTTAAAATATGATTGACAGTGACATAGGCTATATATATATATATAGCCTATGGCACTGTCAACTGAGACGATTCTAATGATACATACAAACATACACACATACGCTCGAAAAATAATATTACTCTTCTTCAAACGCAGTTGGGTAAATAAGTTTATCACTCACACCGTATCCAGAGGCTTACTTTGGCGTAACGCGATGCATCACTTTACGGTAACTTTTCATTTCAGGACTTTAACTTTTAATTTAATTGATGAAAATATGGTTATGCAGCCGTCCACACGGTTTGTTCTGTAGGTCAAGTTTTTTTTTCAAGCTATTCCTGTGACACTTAATTTTACCTAATACCTAAATTATAAACAGAATAATGTCAAAGAAAACCATTTATAAACTTGAATCACAAGCCCAAATTTCAAATAGGTATAGATAATCAGTATAGTAGCCAGTGCCAAAACGCCAAATTCGAATGGAGACGAAGTCACGGACAATACTTAATTCTTTATTTACCTATTCTTCAGTGTAATGACCTAGTATTTGAAGTACACAAAGCTTACCTTCAGTATTTCCTCCCACAGTATATGCAAAGCCAATAATGGGCAATCCGTTAGGCCCAGGAAATAATGAGGCCATCTTATACAGACGCCTCCTTCTATACCTAAAAACTATAACCCACAATACAATCACTATAAATAATAACCAAAAAATCATCGCTAAAAATCTTAATTTAAAATTTTAGGTACGCTCGTTAAGACCATTGAATATCAAATGTAGTACAGCCGCGCCGATTTTTATTTTATATGAATCTCCGAGTTTCCTACATTACCCATATATATGTATACAAATTACATTATATATATGTATACAAATTACTACACAAAAAACTTAGTGAAAAATACGTATACAGTCGCCCACGTACAGATGCTAGCATTAGCTGTTTTATCAAACGCGGCATTTATATTTGAAACTATTCATCTACGATATATTTTAATAGACAATTCTATCAAAAAATAATACCGTATTTTTATACACATTCAGGGCGAGAATCGAATAATGAGCATCCTTATAAAGTATATCCCTACTAACCTGATATTATGTATGATTGTACCTTATTAATTGATTAGATTAATTTTCTGACACACAGACAGACAGACATGAGTAAATATGCAGTAGCGTAGCTACTGGAGGGCTAGACGGGGCAGTGCCCCAGGGCCCTAAACTCAGGGGGCCTCTGGTTCTGGAGTACGACGAGTCCGGATTACGACAAATCTGGACTACATCGAATTCGGATCATGACGAAAATAGAAACAAACGATTTTAAATAGTTTAGTTGGGCCCCTAGTTTTTTTGCCTTTGGGCCTTTGGTTACCTAGCTACGCCACTGTAAAGAATGTATTTAAAATAATCTGGCGTAAATAGGCTGTCTAGATTAGTTGCTAATAAATTAAGTTTTTATAGCTGGTATGGATAGGGTACTTACAGATATTTGGATGGTTTTATATATTCGGCTTTGAAATATAATATATAAATAAGAATATGCGATATGCTATTTCTATACTTAGTTTTTATACTTTTTAATAATAATTATATCTTGAGTTCAAGAAGTTACAGAAACGAAATTATGTAACTTTAGGTAAGTTAATTAATTTACATTGTGATAAATTATTCATTGTTTCTAAACCCTCTACTGTCTCTTAATTATCTATATTTTTATTTGGATATATTGCTTGGTTTATAGATTTTTCATGTGTATAATATGAATATATTATATTATCTTTGTATGTATTTGAAACTTAATGTATTATGTAGATATTACCATTATTTTGTGTCTGGCAAAGAATTTCATTAGGTATTACGTTTGTCATATTGAACTCAACTTAAACGAGTAGAGAGTATTATAAAGAAGTGTAATAAATAAATAAAATAAATGATATTAAAAGACTCCACGACGTGGATACATATTCATACAAAAAGACACGTTGGTACCCTAAGGCGGTTTTAGCATCATAGATAGAACATAATATTTTTTTACGACAAAAAGCTCAGTGAGCCTACAATTAATGGAACTGAGTTCTATTCACCACCCTGCTACTCTTTTATCCAGTAAGCCAGTTATTCACCGAGATCTATTAAGTACTTATTGAGACAAAAAAATACATCTGTTGTAAATTGTTGTGGAGCTTACGCATATAGCCTGTACGGTTAACAGTAAAGGTTACCTATGTGACTGCAGTGTCATCGAATTTCCAGTGTAAAAAAATCTGGTCTATCAAAAAATAATTAAATTAAATAATTGAAATCTAAGCATCAAGAACTCATCATCAGTATACACACATCTCCAAGAGAGAATCATTCATAACCGTGTGAAAAGATTTTCATCATAGATAACAAAATCTGTAATAACATTGGCTTGCGGCTTCAATATAAAAACGTATTGACACAGTAATATTTAATGTGACTGTGTGATCCATTTCTGACTAATCTGCTTCAGACAAATAGCGTCGTAGTTAAGGGTCGATGCACATAAGGCGTTGCGGTGGTGCCGCGGCGTCGGAGCGCTATTTCTTGGGCGCTGACATAACTTAATAACGTTCTGTAACAATTTGGTTTCGTGCCACACGTACGATTAGATAATACGTGTGTTCGACGTGAACTAATTAAATTACGTAATCCACATTTTCGCATTCTTTGATGTTGGTACAGTCCTTTTTAAGGCTAATTAAATAACTAGCTACATGAAAAATTACTGAATTACTAGTTACGAGTCAAGTTACAAGTAGTGATTTTTATAAAAGCGTTATAACTGTTAGCTGACCTTCGGTCGAGCGCACAGCGTTATATTTCGTTCGCATCGCGCACGTCTATTGGCCGGCCGAATGAGCGAGATGACAGATCGAAATTTACCGAGTAAGCGAGAGCAAAGACTTTTGATACAGTTGTAAACTCGTTTACTTACAAAATTAAAATAAAACTAAAAAAATGTGTAAGAATGTACAAAGTAGTTTTATTAAAATCATACTTTTATAGTAAACACCAATCACTCATAAATACATTTATTGCAATCAGTCCTAAGCCTGAATAAAGTATGAAGGGAAATTAATTTTATGGTTCAACTATATAGCTACAAACACTTAGATAGTGATTTAATTTAGTTTCGTTTCGTGTGTAACCGTAAAGTTGGTGTAGCTATTTATCTAAGCAATCACAGTAACCGAATGTAAATAGCTAGTTACAAAAATCACTACTTTTGAAACAGTTTACGCCAACCAAGGCACTGGTTTAATTACGTTAAATGAAAATGACGTTACGACCCTCGTCTACTGGAGATAGCATTCCGACTCCGCACCGCGTCGTGTGAATCGGCACTAATTCAAACCTTGAACGGAGTGCCACGACATCGCTAAAGACAAAATCTTACATCAAACTTTTTCGGCACTAGCTAATTAAATTATAATACAATAGTTAATTATATGAGTTGTTTACATTAACATTCTAGTGATATTCTACACAAAAATATTAAACAGGTACCTACCTGTTTAATATTTTTGTGTAGAATATCACTAGAATGTTAATGTAATACATTACCTAATGTCCCACGTTTATAAAAAGCAATTTAAACTCTAAGCTACTTTATTCTAACTACGTGAGATGTACTACTTCATTAAAATGTACCTAAAGAAACGTAGAGGGCACCCGGGATAGTAAGGGAAAAGACACGATAAGTTAATAACTATGTTATTTATTTGGATACTCAACATATTAACCTTTTGCATCACTTTTGCTTGAAAATATTTGAGATCAATCTTAATAACTAGAAACTGTAACAATTTTAATGTAAATCTTGTAAATCTGTAAAAATTGTAAATCCGAATTCACACTATGGGTCCAACCTCATGAGCATGTTATGTTCAATGGGTGAATATATATATTAACAATATAACAATTAATAAGAACATTATTACACCATGAGCATAAGCTAACTCTATAGCTTCAAGGTGTGTGTGGAGTGACCATCTAAGACAAGAAGTATAGGATATACATTGGTTGGTTATATGTTAGTCGCATATTGACGTTCGCATTCCGTTAGGAGTAGGCATGTTGACGCTCGCATTCTGTAAAACATTAATTATAAATAGAAATAAAACAAACACCCACAATACATATACATCAAAAGGAATTAAACCAGCTAGACGATATCACCCCTTCCGCCGGTACCCAATAGAAACTATTTTTACTCGTAAATTCTAATAACTAATTGGTTATGTTTACACTTATAGCAGCAATCAATACCTTATTAGAAGGTTATTTTTTTATTACTTCTGAAAAAATATAGCTGTCTATGATATAATACAGGTCACTTTAATAATACCTAAAAATATCACAATATTAGATAACTTACCTTTGTTTTTAAGATTATTTTATGAACGCACGCGTTAAGAAGTTACTTTCTCAATTAATTGCAACCACACTGGGTAAGCGGTACTGCGTACGTCTACATTTGTAAAAATGATACACGATGATGAGTATGAAAATAGACAGTATCTGGTTTTACTCACTATCCGATTTTCCCCCACATTCCCATACTTAAGCTATATTTTACAATGAAAAACCATGTTACAGTTTATTTGAATATCGAATCAAATACAAAGCGTTTCAATAGAATTTGCGATTAGTTTTTCCTGCAAACTACAAATAAAACTAAAATGATTTAGGGAGAACACATTAATTTGGTACATTAGCGCTGTTCCTAATCCCTCCCTATCATCTTAATATATATAAATTACGTGTCACGTTGTTTGTCTGTGATAAGCTACTAAACCGATTTGAATCAATTGTGCAGTTTGATCTAACTTGAAGGATAGGATAACTTATATCTATATAAATTACGTGCCACATTGCTTGTCCCATATGAAATCCTAAACTACTGGACCGATTTCAATACAATTAGCACATTATGTACAGTTTGATCCAAATTGAAATTTGGAATAGCTTATCTTAATATATATTACTAGTACTAATATATAGACTATTTCGTAATCTGTTGGGTGATATTTCTATTAGAAGCTTTTAGGGTTCCGTTCCCCCAATGTCCGTCCGTTCGTCTGTCACAAAGTTGTATCTGATGATTGGCACACAGTAAATTTTTTTACAGATAATATATTTCAGTTGGCGCTATAACAACATATATTAAAAACAGAATAAAATAAATATTTAAGGGGGCTCCCATACAACAAACGCGATTTTTTGCTTGATATTATTAACGACAACAGGTAGACGCTTGAAATATTCAAATAAAATTTACATACATATTCAATTTTGAAAATAAATAATGAAATCAAAATAAAAAAAATATTTAAGGCCATACAATTTTTTTTTTATATATAGATAATAGTACGGAACAAAAAGAGGCATTGATTTAAAAAAAATGTATTTTTCCCATAATCAAATATTGTTGGTTTATATCTGGTTGTATATGCAAAAAACAATACATTTTGCTGCCAAAAAAATAACACTACATCAAACATTATATACAAAGACGTACGAAAGAAGTTAATTATTCAAAGTAAAATAAATATAATCAATCATAAATCATTTTAATATTCACTTGAAAGATAACAAACAAATGTTTCACAAAAAAAATACATTATAGAGCCTACATGTTTCGTCAAATTGGCGTGCAATAAGATTATGTATCTTGCATGTACATACATACGCGGTAAAAACATAACCCTTATTTTGGCAGTTGTGTAATAAACCCCAACATTTAGTAATAAGAAACACCTAATTTTTTTTTAATGCAATAAAGTTTGCACGGGTCTGCTAGTATATTATTTAATATATTATGGATGTAAATACATCATGTACCTAGATAAGTGAACAAAGGGTAGATATGCAAAAAAAACATTCCATCAAGCTATTTCCGGTAATAATTGATAAAGTTACAGGAGAGGATACTGAATTCGTTCCATCACTAAATATAAGACGGACAAAGCCGCGGGTAGCCGGTTGTTTTATAATAACAAAGTCAAGATCTCACGTCGACTCGTTCCCACATGATAACATTGAACGAAGTAAACCAAATATTTTTATCTATATTTTTTATTTCATGTATTACAAATAATCTTAAAAGTAAATATAAAACAAACGAATTCCCAAAGGAAAAAGATTATCTATTAGTTACGTATTTTTTGTTTCTAGAGCGCTTACAATTTTCTTTCTTTCAAATTTTATTACCAAACTTTTATACTTGGACATGGGTATAACGCAACATATGGAATCTGATGATTAACTCTTTGAGTTACTCATTACTCTTTGTGATAGAAACCATCATCACTGTTGTTTTCTGTTCTCTTTTTGTCGATTATTTGGGAAAACTCAGCTTGTGCCGATCCGATCCAAGGGTAAAGCTAGCCTAAACCATAGAAGTTAGCCATTTGGTGCTCAGAGATAGTAAGTACATATAGTAAGTCTAGCATTTTGAAGGTGGTAGAACACTTTGTGGTTCGACTCCGGAAGCAGCACCGCCTCACCTATTTATGCCTTATAACAGTAGTGTTATGCGCTGCTGTGTTCTAGTCTGAAAGGTGTGGTAAGGGAGACATACTTTTCCTAGGCATTCCATCTTAGTCCTCAGGGGTAGCAACGCATCTGTGGCTAACGTTAGGTGAGATTTTGATCTTACCTAGGGTTGGTTACAGATGCCCATGCGCGGCAGTAGCCACTTACCATCAGTATTTTGTAAACTATATTTTTTGTTTTTCCCTCGGGTGCTAGAATTATCAGGCTCTGCGTTTAATATGTCTGGAGCACGCCACATACAATTGGCCGTGTAAGAAGCGGCTTTCTCTCAACTCTACTCCTGCTGCCTTTAGAGTTTAATCTTGAACTTTGGTTATGGTTATGGCGAAGCAGCCTTTGATAAGAAAGATTTCACTTGCAATCTGGTGCCATTGCATAATTTTAGGGGAAATATATATTTATCGCGGGACAACATAATTGGAGCGCCAAATCTCAATTTTAAAATGTGAGTTGAGAGACCGGCAGGCTTCGGTGTACAGTATACAGGAAC
>MOOZ01000219.1:444772-455492 GCA_002930495.1 Cecropterus lyciades | reverse complement strand
TTATTATTTTAGCCTGGCTTCTTGATATACGCACGCGCACAGCTGTACTTTGCGCGTGCATATATCAAGTCTGTGATTTTTTCCAATTCGTACACCCCGTGAACGGCGTTAAAGAACTTTTTTCCAAAAAAAAATGCGCTAATAATATAAGGCGCTTTAGCCGCGTCGCCAAAGAGGAAATTAAAGTCGCATTTTTTATTTATTTTACTGTTGATCCAATGTCACCCGTGTTACCAATATAAATCTGACAACATCTTATAAGTATCGTAAAATCCGGCAAGGTTTTTTCTTCAAGGCTGCTTTCGGTTCAAGCAGAACCGAAGAGCAGCGGTTCTAGCAACAGGTCGTCGAAAATAAATACAGTTAGTGGCAATATTTTTTGCCGAATAAAAAATTGACAATATCACTAATGATAAAAATTTGTGTGCGAAAAATAACAGGTCATCAAGAAAAATAGATGATATAGTGTTGTAACAAGGGGTTCTAGGAAAAGAGGGGGTTCTAAGTCGTGGGCTAAACGGCGCCCCCTGCTAAATGATGATGAATTATAATTAAAGTGTATTATAAACAAACAGAAAGGGTGTCTACTGTCGCTGTCAAATTTCAAAGAGTTCTTCTACCTCCAAACTTGGAGAACTTATACGCAAAACGTGTACTCAAATGACATCTGCAATTACATCGATGTCACTCAGTCTTTTGCTTTCAAAAGTTTACGCAACTTTACCTTTGACTGAGACGTTTTGGAGCAACGGAGTACACGGTTATTAAACTAAGAGCTATTAAACTATAATTTGCTGTAAAAATAGCAAAATTCACTTTAAATAAAATACAAAAATACCAAATTAATATCACTAAAATTATTATGCCGCCATAGTTTTAAAATCGGCACTTTAAAAGTAATCTATAATTTCACATAATATTTTTTTGCTTAAGTGGTGTTTGCTGCATTTCGATACACACCGTGTCCAATTATAAGAATAAAGAAAAATAAATTAATATAATTATGAGCTATATCCCATATTTATATGGTATTCTTTAAAAATATTACTAATATATTTTACATAATACATTTTCCGTTGCGCAGTTATAAGATAAATAGAGGCTAAACTAACGCCACAAAAATAAGAACAACATTCCATAAAACCGATTGTGACGTCACTCGGGAACAATGTGCCACCACTCTGCGTATATTTTCGTTAACAATTTCTAGGTTTATTTTTTTACTTCCTGCCGAAAAGGTTACAAAGATTTAACTCAACCTGTATTTAAGCAACAAAAGGTACCCACTCCACTGCTTGTAATTATAGTCTTCATAAAAGAACCTAGTCACCATTTAAAAAAGGGAAAATTAAGGTTTCGTGTTCAAAGTAACGGTACAAAAGATTAAATTTCCAGCCGGCATTGTTTCAGAATCGTATGTAGATTAATTTTAGGTAAAATGCTTAAAGCGCCCGCGAGAACGGAGAAAATTTTAAATCGTTATTTCACTTGTTTTTTTTAGACTGAACTTTCAGAATTTAATTTCGAGTTCAACTGTCGCCTTGCTCTTTTACTCAGCTTGATAATTACATAAGAATGACGTAGCTTTCATAAATATTATATTGATAACGTACTTACTCTATTACAAGATATTAAAGGAGAAGGTCCTTTATATAATAGAAAATTAATTTCTAATATGTATAATATCATAAACCATCCTCAGACGCTACGGAAACCACCAACATTGGATTAAGATGAGTTGACATCCTTGAATAACCCTTGATACTAACTAAAAGACTAAAAGAATCCTAGTGCCGCTAGGCTATAAAGATATTCAGTATACTAATCTCTCTCCTTCTACAAATGAAGATCGTCCAAGAGTAAAAAATCAGGAAATTAAGCTTGAGATATATATGAATACTTAAAACACTACATAAATAGGTATCCATTGAACACTGAAGTTATGCGGAACTAGAAACTTGCAACGAACTTTCAAACATTGCGACAGAACATAAAATACACGTATGTGTATACACGGTGCTTATGGTATGATACCGTCATTTACAACCGCGTATTGTGTGCCGAATTCCCACAATGGATTCTTCGGTGGAAACAAGAACGCTTTGTCCGGCCTCGAATGTCAGAAGCACCGATGTCTCGTTTTATAATAGCCGAGACATATCGTACTATGTTCAGGTCTGGATATAACGGTAGAGCAAGTTCACAAAGAGCCTATTACACAATGCGATTGAGCGTTATTTGGTAAGACTACCATCTTGTGGCTTAAGCTACTGAATAGTTACTTAGCTGCTGCCGCTCGGTACGGTCCAATTTGTTGCTTTTATTTGTCTGTCAAAATCTATCAGCTGCCGATGATTTATAAGTCTTTATAGATGCACAAGCTACTATTATTATTACCCGACTGCGTCAGAAGGAAGGTAATTTCGAACGTATGTATGTTTGTATATATGTATGTATGTCCACATATATTATTTGTTACTCGATACAACCCAAACGGCTTGACACACAATGACATATAACATATAATTGGAATCGTCTGAGTTTGCAGAGTGTCATAGACTATGTAATTGTTGAAAATGGCGCCTATAAATAGGCAAAAAAGGTCTCCCCTTTTTGCCTATTTACTATTTAGAAAGGACGATGTTTTTTATTATCGCGTCAATTTGGCTATGCATGCAAAATGCAATGCAAATGAATAGTAGTAGTAAAAAGACCATTCATATTCATACACGTACATATACAATATACGTATCTTATCTAGGTTTGCTTGCAGGTGCGCATAGGCGACAGTGCTCATTAGCACTAGTTAACATCAGATGTTGCATGCATGCTCTATGCACCATGTATAATATTCATAAATTAATTTAAAAATGCCTCATTAGTTACATTGTTATGTAGCATTGATCGCAATATTAAAACAGTTATGTAACACCGCCTAAGTCGAACGGACAAAAATACCCTTGTGAAGGAACGGCCTAAAAACTACGTCGATAAATTGTTCGCAGTCTTCTCAAGCTTTAGGAAAACATTGTACTTTTAGGAGTATTTTTATTCTGAATGCCTCTTTATTTTCTAAATATCAGATCGGTCAGTATTTATATTTTCGTTTTTTATAATAAATGGGTGTTATAAGTGTAACCTCTATTTGTGCATGTGTTGTCTATGGGTAATGGCATTGTAGCTTTCATAACGATAAATTGATTATAATATATTTTTTTTTCGGATTTTCACATGAATTAGTTTGTAATTTATATCATATTTTTTTATTATTTACATATTGAGCCTAGCTGAGCCCAAGTCGTTCAAAATTTCGGATATAACTTCCGATATTGTTTGTATATCCAATGATAATTCTGTGAGGCAATTTTTCCCTTCCTTATTCTTAAATACACAACATACAGACGACTCACATATCGCCCTAGTCCAAAACGAAGTGGCGTTTAAGTCTTTCTTTCCGCCAACCGACCCTCCACTATTGCCAGTCACGTTAGATGAAGTGCGAGCAGTTATAAAAGACATGCGCATCAAAAAGTTACCAGGCTCAGACGGCATAACTAACAAGGTGGAAAAACGCCTCCCTCCAATGCTGTTAGGACTTCTAGTGGCAATATTCAATGCCCTCCTATCCAACTGGCCATTTTCAGATGTCTGTATGAAGGAAGCAGATTTTATAGAAATTCCCAAACCCGGTAAGCCAAAGACAGAGCCTTCTAGCTACCGAACCATCAGTCTCCCAAATACGTATGGGAAAATCTACGAGAAACTACTTCTTAACCGACTAACAGCGATTGTCCAATCCAAAAACTTTCTTTTGGATAAGCAGTTCAGTTTTAAAGCCAAACACTCCTGCGTACAGCAGGTGCACCGCCTGATGGAGCACATCTTCATAAGGTTAAATAGAAAAAGGACCAGGGGCCCTCTTCTTCCATGTAACAAAAGCGTTTGATAAAGTCTGGTACAAGGGCTTGTTCTACAAGCTTTACCACCCGGGAGTGCCGGACAGATTCGCAACCATCATATGAGACTTTTTATCAAATCGCCAATTTCGCTTTAGAGTCCATGGTATACTCTCATTCCGGAGTCCCCCAGGGCTTTCCCTTTCCCCCCTTCTATTCACGCTTTATATAGCTATATATGTAGCGCTTATATATGTAGCGCTGTCCCGCTACATCCAAACGTGGAGCTAGGTCTGTTTGCGGACACCGTTCTCCACTATACCCACCTAAAAACACTCAGTTGTCACCTCAAAACTCCAATCCGCGGCCTACGCCTTAGACAAATGGTTTACGAAATGGAGAATATAGGTAAACCCTCATAAAAGCCAAGCAGTCCATTCTTCCGTAAGAGCTTACTACCTCTCTGAGCAAAAAAGACTGCTCTCACAGAACCCGACAGATACTAAAACAAGTATAGCTACTCGGCAACCCCTGAAGCTAAGTCGGCCAAATACAGGGTTACAGTACTAGGTGTTACACTAGACAATACGTTAAACTTCACTCAGCACATCAAGATAACAATAGACAGGGCCTCCATAGTACTAGGGCAACTCCACCATAAGTTAGGCAAGGAGAGTAAAATGGCACTTCGTCATGAAGTGACCCTTTACAAAGCTTGCGTTAGGCCAATCATGACTTACTCCAGTGTAGTCTTCGGATATGAAAACCTCATTGACAGATACTAAAGGCTTCAGAATACGGGAAACACGGGCTGCCACTGGTACTTACGCAATGTAGACCTCCATAGAAATCTTGAGCTGCCCACCATCGCTCAATACATGATGCAGCTTTCTAAAATCTACTTTGATAAAGCTGTAGACCATGGCAGACAGCTTGTTGTCAATGGAGCCAGTTACATACCTGACACGGATGCATCGGCTCTACATAGACGCCCCAGACATGTTCTCGTCTACCCTGATGATAAGATCAATATCGCCCTTCGGCAAGGGGAACCCCCTCCCCGCCCCCCACACACACTCAACAACAACGGATATTACACACCGTCCTCGCCTGCGGAGACAGAGATTCCATTACAGCACTAATCGGCGCCAGGCCCCACATTAGCGTAACTGACTTAAGCTGAGGTCCGTACCTCACAGGAGGTGCCCTTGGGTTACCCGCAATCCCCATTTAACTAGAGGCAGAAAGCCAGGACTCCGGCATCAGCTGGGCCCGCAACCGTTCCTCCCTCTAGCGAAGGAAGAAGGCAAAAGGCAAGAAGGCAAGACGAAGACAAACCCGGCAACGGGGACCAAATCCGTCTCTCCCTTCCAGTCCAGGCTTCTTGGAACGGCTTGAGCTTCAGGTTCGCCATAAATAAACCCGGTGAAGGTGTAAAGGCCACTAGGGCCAACAGTAACTACTCAATTGTCAAAAAATACTTGTATAATTTGAAGATTGATTGGCAGTCAATCTTCGAATTTGACTCGAACAAGAGCTCTGCTCCTAACAGAACCGTTGGTAGGTAAACCAACGGTTCTGTTCTGTGTTCTGTGTGCAGACTTGCACTGAATATCGCATATGCGGAATGGCTAGCGCAACACCTTACGCCATAGCTATATTACTTAGGCAATACGCTATTCGGGATGTTGTGTTGCTACTAAACGAGCATAAAACTAAGGTTCTGTTCATCACTATTGTTAAAATGCCACATTGCTTAATTATTTGTGTATTTTCTTTATATTGAGTATTATTGAGAGATTATATCGAGTATTACAGAGAGATTCCATGTGAGATTAGAGTGTAAATAAATCTAATTTTGGTTGTCAATTTGTGGCTACTTAATACCTGCAATATGGAAACTCCAAATCCTACCATACCTCTCTTGGATCCAGGTCCTACATATATATGCAGGGCCGTATTTAAATTTTAGATCACGGGGCAAAAGAACCAAAATTATTTTCCAAATAAAATTATACATTTTTTTCAGCCGTATTATTAAGTACATAATTTACTGTGGAACCAAGTAAAATCTTTTATTATTCAAAATTGTATGAAAATAATTGAAAACAAGAATACAGACAAAAATACAATACAGATATGAATGTATATTAAAATTTAAATTAATTATTCCTAATTCCTGTTAATATTTAAGAAAAATATAACCATATTTGCACAAAGAATTGTAGGTAAAAGTAAGACAGCGAAAAAAATATTAAAGATAAAGTTGTTTTACTAGTCGGAACTTGAAAGATTTTTATCCCAAGTGTTGGAGCTCCTTTGTGAAGGCCCCGAGGCTGTAGCCCTGGATGCCTTCCCCACAATCCGGCCATGTATAAAATATTTATAGGAAATTAAGAAATACTAAACCAAAGATAAATAATACGATTAAATTAAATGGAAAAAAGAGGAAGTGTATTGGAGATACGAAGGTCATATTGCATTTTAATACGGTTTCGCTCAAACGACTTTCAGTTCGGTTAAGCCTCGTCTAGGAAGAGGCGAAGTGTATCGCTTAGCTTAATACCAGACTGTGTGATTACCAATAGCAATATTTTGTAACAAGTTTTTCGTACCGTTTTAATCATACGAATATTATAAAGACGAAAGTTTGTGAGGATGTATTTGTGTTTATTATTCTTTCACGTAAAACTACCGATCCGATCTGCCTCAAATTTGGCATACAAATAGTGTATGGTCTGCATTACACATAGGATACTCTTTATCGTGGTAAATGACCGAAGCGGGAAGAACCGCGGGTAAAAAAAAGTACACAATATAGCAAAGATAGTAAAAGTTAAAGCAAAGGCAGCTTATTCAAAATAACTCCAAAATCACAAAACTGATTTTATCAATTCTTATTATTGGCAAAATAAATTATTCATTGTGAAATATACTTGGGATAGGCATTAAATAAATCAGCAATACTCAAGGACAAAACAAGTAAATCGTATCAAAGTTATTCGATAATCTACAAAGTTCGCGACTGAGTCGGTAGGCCAATTTCTCTGTCTTGATTTCCGCTTGAAAACGTTGATCAAGGAAAGAGACCAAAGAAAAAATATGGTTGAACTTGAAAGATAAAACACGAGTGATACGGAGATACTCCTGGCATTCTAAAATATAACTTTTTCTTATATTCGCTTTTAAAATGGACGACCTGCGTGAGGAACTTCGTCCACTATTGGTCTGATGCGCAGAAGGTTCTGGTTTCAATCCCCGGCCAAGCAAAAATCCAAATGATTAATCCAGTTTTCCATTTTTTCTCTTCCTTCAAATTGTCTTTGTTCTTGTTCATGGTATCCATATTACAGAAAAAAGTTGATTACTATGTGTGTAAATAAAACCATTTCCAAACTTCAAAATCATGAGCAAACGTGCCCATAACAAACAAGCTATCCGATAGCAATTTGTTGAAAATCCACGTAAAAAGAATACGTTCGAATTAGCCGCAGAATGCCGTGCATTACACTAAGCGCTCCACGCCTCAAGGTGTTTCCTTTCCGAGCGCCCGTGCAATGCCCGGATATTACACTTCTTAGTGCCGTTCTCTGTACGGTGGCTGAGCATGTCACGCTTACGGAAAGTGACATTCAGACGTTTTTAAACTCGAGGGTTTTTTATAAATGGAGATACATAAGCGCAGTAGGAAAATATATACGGAATAAAAATGTACTAAACATGGAATATCTGGCAAGCCAAGTTAGTTGATCAAGTTTTCATTAGTTGTAGATTCATTCACAACTACACTGATTGAATGTTACGTGTCAGATAAAATCATATTTTTCTATACAATATTTTGACAAGTACGGCCAATCCCCTTAATCTGAGTTTATAATGTTTCCTCAAACAATAATTCTTGAGGGTGCAAATGTAATTTTTGGTTTGGTTCCTAGCCACCAATCCGTTTAGCAGTGTCATCGCTTCATTTAAAGGAATCTTCTTCACAAACAAGAGCCTACAACTAGGTGTTGCGAACAGTTTCCTTCGTCGCGACCATATGTAGCCATCAGGAACGTTCAGCAAGATCAGCTCAAGCACTGAGGGATTATACAGCTTACCCCTTAGAATTTGTAAGACGTAGTCTAATAATGCGACGCTATGCGATGCAGTTCCAGCGTATTATATCCTATAATACATAACAAAAACTGGCTAGGGTAAGGGTAGCCTACATGATATCTATACTGCCGGTAATACAATAATCGAATAAATTTGTTTTGGAATTTTTCCAACATGAGTTTGTATTTTTCCTCATGTGGACTCCAGATAACTGCGTTACTCTCAAGTAGCCTTCGAACCAAGCTGTTATATAACAACTTAGTTGCAGCAATGATGTTAATCACCTGAGTCTCACGTAAAACAAACCCCAACACTCTATAGACCTTCTTGCATACCGTAGTGATTTGGTCACGAAAACTAAGGTCCGCTCTCATCAAGTCTTTGACGGAGGTAAATCGCGTTAAATCTTGATTACCTAGCTTATATGAGGATGCAATTGGGGTTTATTTACGAGTGAACAACATTACAGAGCACTTGTTTTCGTTGAGCATTATGTTGTTTTGTCTACTCCACATCAAAACGTTGTCAGTATCGTTTTGTAAAAGTTGCCAATCTGCGTGTCGTCCGATTTCAAAGAATAATATTAGGTCGTCTGCAAATAATAGACACCTAGCCGCTCTGACCACATCCGACAAGTCATTTACAAATAATGAAAATTCTAGAGGGCCTAGGTTCGATCCCTGACTTATGCCCGAGTACGTATAATATGGCTTTGAGAAATATTCATTATACTGCACATACTGCCTCCGATTACGGAGGTAGCAGGAGAAGAACTTAAGTAATGTAGGAGTAAATCCGGAAGCTGCAAACTTCTGGAGAAGCACATCATTGTCAACTGTATCGAAGGCTTTGCGAAAGTCAAATTAGGCAGTTTCGACCTGACGACCACTGCCCACAACTCTTGTGGTATATGACCAAAAGTATAGCAAATTGGAGGTCGTAAATCGTCCTACCCTAAAGCCATGTTGAGAGTCAATCTGAGTCCTAATTAGTTGACATAATATAGATTCAAATAACTTACCGAACACGAACAAAAGGGCTATGGGTCACTTACATTCGTCCCAGAACCACCCTTCGGAACCGGAACTACACAGGTCAGTTTCCAAACATTTGGGTGTATATTATTTGCTAAGCACAGATTAAAAATGTGGCTTAATGAACGCCGAGCGGCAATCCCTAATTAATTATAACTCTATATAATAAATATACGCTTATTCATTATATTACGCTAATTAATTATCGTAGTTGCTTTGAAGACGTTCATTTCCTTTCAGCTGCATTTTTTTATGTTTCATTCCTGAGCATTTTTCAACGTATAACTGCGGGAGGTCTAGAACAAACTCCATGATAATATAAAGTAGATTTATGAAAAGTACACGCTAATGGCTAACTTGTATCATTTTCTAATGCAACACAATACGCATAACGCAAGATTCAACAACTGCTTCGGTCTTGTATAGCATCACTCCTTGTGTTCCCGTGGATGTAGAAAGTAGGGTTGTAACGGAACTCCGCCTCCGCCTCCATTACTGCGGAGCTTCCGCAAAAAATCGTACCTCCGCTTCAGCATCCGCCTCCACTAAACTTTTGCAGAGTTATAACGGATGTTTATTTACGTTGATCTTAGCGTACAACACGCAAGAAGAGACGCTTGCCCCTCAGCTACATGTTGCAACCAGATGATTCATCTTTATTGTGATAGAGATATAACATCAAATATAAAGTTATTTCAACCAATTTCACATTTACTTATCGGCGCCATCAAGTTTAGTGCTTAGTTTACAAATATTTAGTTACAGCACGGAAGGAGACAAATTCAAGTAGCCGTTGTTCGCGAATATAATTTTCCTCTTCTTAATTTTGATTATTTGTAATTATTTGACTTTTTATAAGAACTGTAGTATGTAAATAAAGTTCACATCTCTCTTTGCCTCCGTTAACCTCCGCATACGCGAAGGTGAACCTCTTAACCTCCGCATCCGCCTCCGAATCCGCTATGATGGCCTCCATTACAACCCTAATAGAGAGCGACAAAGGACAAAATTCGCTAGATTAGCAACAGCGCTTTCTGTGTCAAATCAACACACACTGTGATTACCAGCACGAATGTCAAGCGCGGTGACTATTGGCAGAATCTCCCAAGGCCAATAATAGATCCCAAAACGCTGATGGATGGATGGATCTAATGACGTTGGTTAACTTTGTAGATCATTAATGAAACGTACAAGTCGCGGAAAATGCCCTCTTCTTTTTTAATTGTTAGGTAAAATTATTTTTGCAGCTTACTACTTTGCTTATTTCATAATGTCAGCGCAGCAGAATTTATTTGAATGAAAAACAGACGTTTATTATCCAACAACATTTTGCTTTGATAGTGCCCGCCATGAATAATAAAATGGTATTAAAAACTGAGTAATATCAACGTTGGGATTAATCCTATGTAAATGTATTACAAAGTTCGTATTTAATAATAGTGAAACAACATAGTGATAAGTACTTACTGTGGCAGTATTGGCTTTGGTCCGAGCACTATACGAATATAT
This sequence comes from Cecropterus lyciades, assembly GCA_002930495.1. NCBI lineage: Eukaryota > Metazoa > Arthropoda > Insecta > Lepidoptera > Hesperiidae > Cecropterus > Cecropterus lyciades. Next base: position 444,955 of record MOOZ01000219.1, on the reverse strand, counting down.
CAGACACCATTAATTCGATAACAAATTATAATGCGCTTCGATTAACTACAGATTAGGTTATACTCTCGCATTCGATTGCGCTATGATTTATTTGATAAACTAAGTGCGACTCGATTGAATAAAATAAATGCTTTTAATCTATACTAATATTATAAAGCTGAAGAGTTTGTTTGTTTGTTTGTT
>MOOZ01000219.1:419820-439826 GCA_002930495.1 Cecropterus lyciades | reverse complement strand
CGGACCAGTAGTTCCTGAGATTAGCGCGTTCAAACAAACAAACAAACAAACAAACAAACAAACAAACAAACTCTTCAGCTTTATATATTAGTATAGATTAGTAACCTGTACATAATTAACTCCACTGCCATCCACTCTCCTAGATACTTACTTACGTCGCAGATTTCCTGCAACAGTCAAACTGTTAGATTTAGTTCATCTAATTTAGATCCTCCTTCCCACAGAACATTACATCTCAACTGTGATTTATTAGATTTTTCATATCTATCTTATAATTGTTACATATTTTTAAAGTTATCTTCATATTTTTCACTTAAGTTAAATATTGTATGTAGATGATTCAATAGTTTTAATAAAGGGTGGTCGAGCCAGTTTGTCTCTAGGTGGTACAGCCACACTTATTACTTGCATGAAAGAGGTCTTCCCTTTCGGTAAAAGATTGTGAATGCTGGCTTACACATATGATGATAACTAAAGCAATATACTAAAGCAAAGATGTTAGAACCTCTGTCACATGTTATAGATTTCTATTGGTGACAGTGTCCACTTACCAAAAAAAGTTTTAAATTCACTTGTATGATAAAGATGCAATAAATAGTGACAAGTAATATCATTACAAAGATTATTATAAAGATTATAAAGATTAGGAAAAAATTGAAAACAAACCAGCTTGTGAACATGTTTGTTAACTTTAACGTTAATAGTGTCCGACAAAAACTTCGACTTCAGCCAACTTCGACCAAAAAAGCCACCTTCAGGAAAACTTCGGCTTTGGTCAAAATGGACTGAAGTTTAAGCTAAAACCGAAGGTTCTAGCTAGCACCTAAATTGAACGAACTATAATGAATACACGATTCCGCGATGAAGATGGTGAAGCAAGGGAAAGCGAAAACTCCATTGTGGGCTTGCGTCGCTAATTGTGTATGAAATTTAGATTATTCGAACTGTTATAATTTTAGTAAAGTAGCAAAGGCATTTTAATCAGTCCTAGACGTTATTTATATCCAAACAACATAGATCTGTATCAACGAAAACAAAACTCGTTTAAATGAAAATCGTTAAAAATTAAAATCTTAAATTTAATCAAATTCAAATTTTAGCTAATTTAGAACTGAGTTCCTTATGGTTTTATGCCCTTCGGCTTCCCATTTGGCTTCGGCCAAAGTATGTGGCCATAGCCAAACAATCGGCTTCGACTTCGGTTTTGGCCAAAAACGACCTTCGGTCGGACACTAGTTAACAACATTCTGAAACAACTGCTACGAAAATTTATGCACATGCGAGTGTGCATCCTAACACGGCTCGTCACGCTGTTAATCTACACGTCCATTCGACAACGGCTTTGGTCAATGAATTTTGTATGACAGTTACTATAAATTATTTATTGCATATTCATGTATTCTGTAATAAACTTTATTATACTGGTCTTATTCAGCGATTACGTGGGAAGTTTTTATCATATACAATATCAAATGAGCATGCTGCGCACCTAATAGTAAGTGGTCACTGTCGCCCATGGATAATTGTAACCAACCCCTGATGAGACTAGAGTTTACCTGAGATAAATAATAAACGCGTTGCTACCATAAAGACTAAGTTGGAACGTCTCGAATAAGTATATCTCCCTTATCACACCCTGCAGACCAGAACACAGCAGCAAATATCATTAGTGTAACTAGGCAGAAATCTATTTCTGTCTAATTAGTGTGACGTTGGTGCTTCCGGAGTCGAACCACAAAGAGTTCGAACACCTTGAAACTAACTTGTAATACCGATCTCATTTGAATAACGTGCTATGTGATGCCAGTCTTGATTTCAACTCACTCTTAATGTGGATATCGTAGAAGAACTCAGAGATTAATTCAAAGAAATGGACAGATGTGCGTCACCATTTGCGGTCACTAACTTGTATGCCAGGCTCAGTGACTATGGCAAGAAACACCATTAGAGACCGTTTATGTCCAGCAGTCCTTAAAAGACTGATAGATAAAGCTGAATTAATATTCAGGACTTATCACGACTGATAGCAACAGATTGAAGTAAGTGTAACCACTTGATATAAAATTGTCAATGTCATTTAATTTTATAGAAATCATGAAGTAGAAAAGCCAACTCAAAAGCCTGGAAGATAGATAAATATACACTTATATTCAGGACTTATCAGAACTGATAACAACTGATAGAAATACGTGGTTACGCTTATCTATATAAATATAAATTTGTAATAATTTCTTTCTTTAATCACATTGACAGGAATAATTTCTCCTAATGTAAGTTACTATTTGTTTATTGACACTTCAGTTATAATAGAACGCCACGTCTATGTGTTTGTGCATCACAACAGCCACAGACCAGCCCACAAAAGCGCTTAACTTAATAATAGTTATGGGGCATCTGCAGTCAAACTTTGAGGGGTTCTACCATCTGTATAAGAAAGCGATATATGATTTTGACTAATGTCGCGGAATTGATACATTCTAATATGTTACGGGTACTCACGATAGCCGGTTCTTGAATTTCGTTTTGCCGATATTTCGATCCAGTTGCATGAATCGTGGTCACAGCGAAGCGCGGTGGTGGGCCGAAAAACTTGCAAACACTAGTGGTAGATTAACCTATCTATCCTTCATCTAGTTCATTTTTTTAGGTTTCATATCATGACATAACTGTTTTTAGGATGTTTTTTTGACCTCTATTACTTCTCTTACTAAACGTGGAAAGTAATGACGCTCAACGGAGATCACCTGAAGTTTATGCATAAAAAAATAAAAAGAATGTGATGATGCTCGTATGATACATCCTTATGTTATTTGTTAAGGCATTCGAGAATATACTATTTTTCATCTAATACTTTTGTCCGCTTAGATTACGCAATAGTGGCTATTCAATATTTAGTGATTATTCCTAGTGTACGAATGACCTTATAACAAGGAGAGGCAAACACATATTATCTACCTTAGGACGGCACTTACGTATGCGTTTTACATGAGCACAGGGATTTGATTGTACATAATGTGTATAAAAATATATTTCGTAATAAAATACTTACGTAAGCGGTTAGTGCTTATTACGAAATGTAGACTCGATTCTGGGTTATTTGTTTGTATTTAGCAGCAGTTTGTAGGTACAAACCATTATTTACAAACTTTGTAGTTACATAATAATATGGGAAAGATAGATAAATTTATTAAATTTTTGCCCAAGTGCGTCAAAAGGGGAGTAATGTTTTTCAAGCATATGTTTCTTTGGCACGCGCTACAGCCTAAACGGCTTAACGGATTTTGCTATATGATATATCATTAGAATCGTCTCAGTTTGCAGAGCGACATAGGCTATGTAATTTTTTGAAATGGCACCTGTAATTATGAAAGACGGAAGGGAAGGGCAGATTTTTTATTACCAAGCACAATGTGGTTAATATTTATAAAAACTACTCATATAATACCGGCTCTATAAAAATAATGAACTGAAACTGAAGACAATCGATCGTAATCAAGCCTGACTCGTTTTTTGTTTTATTATTTTTGACAATTTTACTTGGTAATTAAATTATTGTCATCGTGATCCTGAACATGAAGTTCATGTTCAGGATCTGCTCCAGCGATGAATTCAATAGTCATTTCGGGCAAAATATACATTGTCGTCCGTGACTGAAGTTAAATTAGACCTTATAGGAATAAATCAACAATAAAAGGAAGACATATAAAACATACGATCTCAATTTTTCCAATTCGTATTTGCTGCTTCCAAATATATATGACCCCTCCCCCTCCCAACAATCGAGCCCTGATGATATAAGTTAAGTCCTAGTTATTCATTTCCTAGACCACAAATATTTTAAAGACTTTTGGGCTCGTGCGCATCGCATTGTGACACCAAATATGTTCGAACGAAATTAAAACTTCTGGTTATTATTTTCAGTCATTGCGATTTGCCTTTACCAAAAGTTAAAGTAGGTACGTTTAAGGTAGCCTACGTGTGCGAATTAACTCCATTATGTACATAAGTAAAAATATTTTTCTAAATCAAATAAAATTTTATAAAATAATATCCTTACATAAGGAGTATAAGGAGGAAGTATAAGGAGAGATAAGCTCTTGATCCAAAAATTCATCCTATAATTCCAATCATTATTGATCAGATTTTTAATTTATAGAAACTATGAACTATGAAACTATGAACTTTAGACAGTATTTTTTTTTGTTACTCGTTATTATTTTATTTTAAGTTGAAAAGGTTTATAGCGAGACTAATACGAATAAAGTAATAAATAAAAGTTAAAAACAAATTAAAAAACAACGCTGTAACTAGTTGAACTGAAAAATCGAAAATATTTTTTCTAAGTTAAAAAATATAGCGATAAGAAAAAATCTTCTTATCGTAAAAATGCATGGTGTGTTTGTGGGAGGTTATAATCGTCATTATAAAATATCTCAAAAACTTATTTATTTAAAGTATTTTATTGCATGTGTACATGAAGGTACCCACCATTTTAAAAGTAAAATTGGTTGAGAACTTCAAATAATCCTCCAATCTGGCCTCGGGAAAACCTTCTTGATTACAAAGTTGTAAGTTGCTGAAACTTTCCTTACGGAGGCGAATGTTTACAATCGAAGGCATCTGCATGGTCTTGAAGGTTTTAGTAAAACTTTTTATGCATTTTTACTACAAATATAGTTTACACTTACTTATTATCTAATAAAATTCAATATATTATATATTAATAACCCCTACCCTCTCTTGTATATAAAATGTTTTCTTTCACCACTAAGGTTGTCTGGAAGAGACCGCTATTTTAGTGATAAGACCGCCTGTTGTACATTGTTATGTGTCATATATTTGTTATCTGCGTTTTGGTGTACAATAAAGATGTTTTGTTTTGTATTGTATTGTAATAATCGTATATTATTATTAAATCAATTCTACCGTTCCAAAAATAACATGTATTCAAAACTGTTTTTTCTACTTTTATGTAGATAAAATCAATTACGCCTGAAATATTTAACGCAACAGTAAATCCACCACCAATCATACATCTTTCAAACTTTGGAAAATAAATTTCAGTTTTCCTTATTAAAAAGCATTTTCAAAGACACAAACCAAAACAACTATTTACGAAATAATAAAAACTCAATACAAGTCAGAAACCATTTAATTCTCCTCATAATAATTTATTATTTTGTTCCCATCAGTGCTTTAACTCTCGTTAAAATATTTTCAGTGCAATTGTGGCGCGAACACACTTTACACGCGTCAAATGAAAGAAGATTTATTCAAGGCTTTGAATAAATGCTGGAATTTTACCAGATATAATTGGGTTAACGATTTTGAATTTCTCTCGCGTTTTTCAAAAAATAAATTACGTAACGTCCTTTATTTTATATAAGTTGAATTATTTAATTGTAAAATATATTATTATTTTACAATTTTTAAGTACATAATGTCTACTGATTATTGGTCTTAAGTACAATTTTCTTAAGTAAATACCAATGTAATAAAATCTTAAAAGTCAAATTAAAGGTAGTTACTATTGTCTTTAATAAAATTTGGTATTTACTTGTAGATCAGATAACAATACAATCATTGGGAATTTTGAAGCTAATACGATGGTTGAGACGTATAGATAGATCTCTTCAGTAACTATTCAGCAAACTCCTCGACTTTGGGCTCATATGATTTGTTTTGTTCTAATGGATTAGTCGTAGTAAGTACGGTCTGTTTATGGGGCTATTGGTTGATAGAAACTTATGCGGCTATTGGTAGGAGATTGAATAATATAATTAATTTAGACTCCAATAGATGGCATGGTAACGTGGATCTGAGCATTAGCTAGATCAAGTGAACTCTTCAGTAGCCACTAGGAAACTCCTCGATAAATTGTGTTTCTAGTTTTTAAACTAAATATTTAAAGTTGGTAAAAATATTTAGTTCGAATAATTATAAATTATGTTTATAATAACGAGTGTAACTTTTACTTGTTTAAGAAACTCTGTCTGTTTACACACATATATTATATAATATTGCTCGATCTTTTTAGAAACAGGAAGGAGTAGGAAAGGAAACATTCTGCTAATTAGTGGTAGTAAGCATATAAAACCGATCCACATAAAACAATCTGTAGGAACCTTGCATACAAAAAAACACACGCTTTCCACATTCATAGCCCCACTAGGATTTTCTCCACACTAGGATTTTTTCTAGGTGTCGTGGGTACCATGGACACACAAAGACGAATACACAAACACCCAGACCCAGAACAGAAACCTAAACTCAGCATTCAGATTTCTGTCTGAATTATGAGTTTAGGTTACACTGCGTGTCAGACCGGCATGCTGACCGCTCTGCCACGCGGGTCGTCAAAATAACATGTTCACTGCTGCTAACATATCACAAACCTTTGTACTGTTTCGTGTAGTCACATTTATATTCGTCTATAATAATATATTCAGTGGTAATCCGTCTAAAATCAACTGTCATAATATTCTAGCCGATCTAATCCATTAAAATTAACACTATAGGCCGACTGTACACAAGCTGACCGGCTTTAACTAACAATACAATTTACAAGTGTTTGACACAATCCCGTTAATCCGAGGTCCGCTAATAAATAAATTATATTGGTCTTGTTTATTGCTCTGAACTAGTTTCGACTAGTTTATGTCTTCTAGTTGGTTTACATTTGAATTGATTGACACAAACAATATATGTGACAGATTTCTAATAAAGGTTACAATGCTGAACTGTCATGATCGCCATTTTGTCTATAAGCGATATGAATAAAAAAAGAAATGAAATAGTTTATTTTCTCTCACAAATTAGGCATGTTTGCGTGTATGTAGTATTGGTGTGTGCATTTTATAATGATTGTGTGGACAAAAGTTTTGAGTACGAGCTATTTTTATGGAATTAACGACGTGATGCTAATAAATGAATCAAAGAAGGGAGTGAGATTAATTCAGAGAATGCAATAGATTTTCGGTTTCTTGGTAGTTTAGACTTTTTAAGTAGTTAGAAATTGTAATTTTACATTCATTCGAGTTGAAAGGATAAAGTTGATTTTGGTGTTTAGGAGTTTATATGTAGCAGAAGAATCGACCTGTACGAAATAATTGTGTAGAAGCAACGTCACTTTTCTGCGTTTGTTTTTTGTTATTTCTGGGTCAAACGCTAGCTGATGATGCTGTCTGAGAACAGTATAGAGAATAAATGTTTAGCAGACTGAAAGCATATCCCATTGGTTATAGACATCGGTGGTAGGGTGGCGATATTGAAGTCCAGCACCAACTTTTAGTATGGCACGTCGGGCTCTTTCAACTTTGTTGTATATAAGATGGGTCTTGGCCGCGCCAGCCATACTGTGGTACAATATCCTATGAGAAATTGGAATAAAGTGTAGTAGACCATTGATATGACACAGCGGTCTGGTACTTGACGCAGGGCCCTAAAAATAAACGCTTAAAACGCTTTCTACACTCATAGCCAGGTGCCATGGACACACAAAGACGAATACACAAACACCCAGACCCAGAACAGAAATCTAAACTTATCATTCAGATGTCTGTCTGGGGATCAAACCCGGGACCCACTGCGTTTCAGACCAGTATGGTGACCGCTTCGCTACGCGGCCCTAAATATATAAATAAGTTTAGGTAGTCTAGGAACCAGTGAATCTATATGAGGCTTAAAGCTAAGAGTTGGGTCGATAATTATTCCCAAATATTTAATATTTTCTACACGTTTCAGTGTTAGACATGAGCACTCGGGTAAGTTGTATGACAACGTATGTGGGCAGTAATTGTTAAAGTAGAAAGTTCAGAAGGAATAGTTTATTCGTGAAGACTACAAATTTGGTTTTGTCAACATTGAGTGTTAACAGATTTTACCGCAACCATCTGTTAACTTTTGTAAAGCCTAACTGTGCTCTATGTGATGTGATATATGGATATGAATAAATAGATAACAAAGTTATGCTTTCTACATAGCCCCACGTTAGGATTTTTTATTTCTGTGTATTGAACTAAAACTTCCACAGGCAAATATACAAACACCGAGATACAGAAACGAAATCTAATAATCATTAATGAGATATCTGTCTGGGAATTGAATCTTTATCCCTCTGCGTGTCAGACCGCTCCGCCACGCGGGTTGCCGATAAGATTTTCTTTACTTAATTACGTGATCATGAATCAAGGGCAAAAAAGGGCTTATTGCTACTCGTAAGTAATGATTATCAACATAAGTACAGTTATGCACCATTCAGAGAATATAAACACCAAAAAGCACACAAAAGCTACAAAGCTTCTAAAAATATTGCGAGTTTTAAAATAACAAAAAAAATTATATTGACTTGTAGAAAGTTACTTATTAAGGCTATTTCCATAATAATTACTTTTACAATGAGGTCAATTAAAAAGTAATCTCTCTCGAAGTCCTGAGAAACATAATTAAACTGAGAGCGCAATTTACTAGGCTTCAAGAAAGTTTTATATCTAGGAACAATCAAGTAAAAGTAACTTAAGCTTAAGTGGCATAAAAACGCGAATAACCTGAATAGCATCTTGTGAAACAGAAAATAAAATTACGACAGTTACAATCTCAGTCCAACGCGACGCAAAGCTATCCGGTGAATGAAATTAAGCTATAGATATTACTGAGCCAATTTATTCTAAATTTTCCCTAAAATTTTTACTATTTTATATATTTTTAGCGTACAAAAAAGCGAAATTGACATTGATTTCAAATAATTATAATTCTAGTAGCTTTTGTATCAAATCGGAATGAAATCATCACTTCGACACACTATTTTTCACCAGATTTTCAGCAAATTTGATAATTAAATAATGCCATAACTTACTTTATGTATAATTGTAAAGAATCTGTTTAGTAATATTTAAATGTTGCTTATTACTTTTATTGTAATACTTATTGCGTTATAAAAAGAATAAGTTAGGCTGCAGAGGAGTGCTACAGTCAGCTGATTTTTATTTTTTTAAATTTCCGAAATAATTTCAAATCGTGACATCAGTAAGAGTATAAAAACCTCGACGACAATCTGACGTTAACGTTGTATGTACCTACATAGATACACTCGCAATAATAAGTACTATGGCAAAGGGAAATTATCCATCAGGAGAGTTTATCATTAATATTTGAAGGTGGTAGAGCTCTTTGTAGTTCGACTCCGGAAACACCACCGCCTCACTTATTTCTACCTAATAAAACCTCTACGCACTAATCGGACGTTAAGGTTTACTTGTGTACCTACCTATGAAGGCACATAAGACAACGTTAACGGCCGATTAGTGCGTCGAGTACATCTATATACACTCGCAATGATAAGTACTATGGCAAAGGAAAATCACTCATCAGGCGAGTTGATCATTATTATTTGAAAGTGGTAGAGTTCTTTGTGGTTCGATTCCGGAAGCACCACCGCCACACCTATTTCTGTCTAATAACAGAGTGTTATGCGCTGTTGTGTTTTGGTGTGAAGGATGTGGTAAGGGACACATTCAACCTTAGTCCTCAGGAGTAGCAACGCATCTGTGGCCAACCGTAGGTGAGACTTTGATCTTACATAGGGTTCATTACAGATGTCCATGGACGGCAGTGGCCATCAGATGGGCTGCATGCTCGTTTGCTATTTTCATACTATAAAAATCAAATGGCTAAAGTTTAATATAGTATACATAGGCGACGCACTATGCAATGGTTTCACTATGCATTCATCTCTCACCCCATAGTTTAATTATATTATATATGGTTTAATTGTATATTTTTATTTGTAAATATAGTTAAATATGTGTGTGACAGATTAACGTATATATGTGCGTATTTAAGTATTTGGATTTCTGCAATAAATAAAAGTGCGCCCGATGGTACACCTTTTTACCCGACTGCTTCAGAAGGAGGGTAATGTTTTTCGAGCGTATTTATGTAAATATATTTTTTGTGTGTATGTCCATTTCTATGGCACGCGCTACAGCCCAAACAGCTTGACGGATTGTGCATTATGACATATCATTATATTTTTTGAAAATGGCGCTTGCAAATACGGGAAGAGGGGGGAAAGCGATATTTTTTTTATTATCACGGCAATATGGGTATCAAATGAAAGCTATTATATTATAACATATATTATTACTTTTACTGTAGGTACTATTTTGCAGATAAGTCATATAAAGCGTTAAATTAAATCGTTTTATCAGTCGGGTTTGTATATTACTATTTTTAATAATGTTACTAGTTTTAACTATCGCAAGACTTTCAGGTAGGTCAGTCGTCCACGTACTTCGGCAGTTAGCGGAACGGCCCTAGAACTCGCTCTTTACTCCTAAATCTCGCGGTTTTATTTCCATCACCTTTTATATAGTATGGAAGTAGCAAACGAGCATGAATCCCATCGGATGGTAAGTGACTGCCGCCCATGGGCATCTGTAATCAACCCTAGGTAAATCAAAGTCTCACCTAAGGCCACAGATGCGTTGCTACCCCTGAGGACTAAGATGGAATGCCTCGGAAAAGTATGTCTCCCTTACCAATTACTTCAGACCAGAACACAGCAGCGCATAACATTGCTGTTATTAGGCAGATATAGGTGTGGCGGTGGTGCTTCCGGAGTTGAACCAAAACCTATATGCAGAATGTTACAATAGCGTGTTTCAGAATAATAGCTCTTATCTTGATGAATTGCGGGTAATCGCCACAATCCTATATACTATGAAATATAAATACCCATTAACATAATTGAAACTTTATTATAAATCAGCAATTAATAAATTTAAAGAATATTCTACTCTTTAAATTACTTATACAATATTCTTTGGGAACCAATGTTGCGGAGTTTTTATTCGAAAAAGTTTCAGAACTTTATCCCTGGGGACATCCCTTCACATCTCCCTTCGAAGGAAATAAAACGCAGCTCGGACCGAAAAACGGTAAATGTAATTGTTTTAATTCTAAATTCATGGAATCTCAGTTTCAATAAATTTTGCAATTTAAGAAATGATTTTATCTCATTTCCGTGCGCATTAAGTTAATATAGGTATACTTTAGTAATCAATAACTCGAAGTTTATCTTAAGAACCGCGGTTTACCTCGTATCATTTGAGAAAATTACTTGATGCAATAATTAGGGTGCATGCAGTTTATATTGGCGGTTTAAAGCTTAAAGACATGTAAGAACATATTTTATATATTATATACTTGTATATTTATTATCTTATATCAAAATTAAAAGTAGTAACAAATGCAAGCGAAGTCATTTATAGTCAAAAAGTAAGTATTATATATATAAAATCCTTTGTCCTGACTTACGGATCATCGCACAGCCTAAATTACTGATCGCAGAGCCCTGAAAATTGGAGGGTGTGTTATAAAATGTATTACATAGGCATATTAGAAGGGATTTTCCGAAATTCTCCTCCCGAAACCTCATCAAGCCTCAGTCGTAGATGACATACTTTTGACATCATTCGAAGGGGTCAAATACCAATATAAACCCGTCGACTCAGTGATAAACATCGAATATGCCATTAATTATCCGGTCGAGTTCCTGAATACTGTACACTGAAGCCTGCTGGTCTCCCAACTCACATATTAAAATTGAGACTTAGCACGCAAATCATGTTGCTGCGCAATATGAATCCACCAAAATTATGCTATGGCACCAGATTGCAAGTGAAAACATTGCATTACATTGTAATCTAGGCAACTATGCTGACAGGTTGTTCTCGAGGAGAGTCAGTGTATTCCTAGGATTCCCCTATCAAATTACCCTTTGGTCTTAAATTCCAAAGAGTAATTTGATGGTGTTAGGGGAGTGCAGTTTCCTATTAAAGTCTGCTTCGCCATAACCATAAACAAAGTTCAAGGTCAAACTCTGAAGGTAGCGGAAGTAGGCTAAAGAAAGAAAGCCGCTTCTTACAGCGCCGGTTGTATGAGGCGTTCTCCAGAGTCAGCGCACAGAGTAGCCTGGTGATTCTAGCACCCAAGAGAAAAACAGAAAATGTGTTTACAAAGAACTAGAGAAATAGGTGTAGCATTTCAATTTCGTTGTAAAAATATAATAACCCATGTGACTTTCATGAGGCTCGTTCGTTCGTTCGCTTCGATTGTTTAACATTTAAATCTCAACGCTGTTTAAACATTTAACATAAAATTAATATAGAAAAAAGCCATTAAAAATCCTATGACAACCATTTTCGACTTCTAAGCGATCAAAGCCGCGGGCAATAGCTAGTAATTTATATTAATCAAAAGTCTAACTATTCATATATTCTCATGTAATAAATGATGAAGTAAAGTAAAAATATGTGTGCCGTGCCATCGAAATTAGACCACTCTCAAATTATGACACACTATTATACTGTACACATTCATATGAAATGTGTGTTTCTAGTAATAAATTAAATTATTCGATAGGCAAAATTGACATACAAAGTCGATCCCTTCCCAAATTTAGTTTCAACCGAAAATAAAAGCGATTCCACATGCTTTTCATACTAACAGGTCGGCAAGAATATTCCATATTTCAATATTAATGCCTTAACTATTGTGCCACAAAACATTTGCTTACACTAATGGATATTTCCATTAAAGGCTGGGTAACAAATACGTTGTGGCTAACTTCGAAACTCCGTTAATTATGAACGCATAATGCCTCCCTTTCAGCTGAATGACGGGTGAATGACGGATGAACGAGAATGAGTTCAACCTGGTCGAGCAGAGAACTTGGCTATTGTACGTCAACAATGCGTATACATTTAAGAAACATCACATATTTACTGGGACTTTTGATCGAATTGCGTATAAAGTAAGCAATACTTATTAATATTATAAAGCTGAGGAGACTGTTTGTTTGATTGAATTGCGGTAATCTCAGGAAGTACTGATTCGAATTGAAAAAAATATTTTTGTGTGGAATAGTCTATTTATTGAGAAAAGCTATATAAAATCACGCTATGTTTGTTTTTTCTTATGTAGCAGCAACAATATATGTCCCACGAAAAAGGACAATAAGAAATTTATTTTAACATATTTTTATCTTCTAATTTCATACATACACATAAGCTGACATAACTATACTTATTTTGAAATTTCTGGTATATGGCAAAATTATTAATTAATATTTTGTCCATTATTGCACGAGCTTAAAGCCTCTAACTGGATATTTGTAATTATAACTAAAACAGAATTCCTGGCTTTTAGCCTGCATTACTCGTTTAATTTCAATAATTATTATATTATTGTTTAGCTCGCTTCTAATTAATATTGAGATTGCGTCTTAAGACTTGGTTGTAATAAATTACCTCGTGACTTCGGATTGATGAATTATATTACGAAGATTTCGAGGAACGAATATTTCTTAGAAGAAAAGTAAATATTAGATATATTTCTAAGGTCGAATTATTTAATGTATAGGAGCACTTAACACTACCACTGACTGACACTAACAACTTAACACTGCTGTGAATAGTAATAAAATAAATACGAATAATATATATGTTATGTATATAAATTAAAAATTAATACGGCAACAGTTACTGTGACGGTGGTTTCTTCGGATTCAAACAATAACCACCCTTGTTCTACCACCCTTGTATGATTCCTTTGATTATGTCTTACTATTTATTTATTACAAAAGTGAAAGTATATAAAGATAAATGGACGTTTTTTACTCTACCATGCAAAAAACTATTTAATGGATTTAGATGAAATTTGATATATGGATAAACGTGACCCTAACGGGCACTCCGCACGTGAAAAATATAATATATATATATAGAATGGTCTATTTACAAGCTTTCATTTGATATACCCATATCGTCGAAATAGTAGGAGTCGTCGCCCTTTTTATTTATTAGCAGGCGTAATTTTTAAAAATTATATAGCCTATGTCACTTTCCAAACTGATTCTAATGATATGTCATACGTCACAATCCGTCAAGCCGTTTAAGCTGTACCGTACACCAAAAAATGGACGTACATACATACAAACAAACATACAACTACATATATACATACACACATACACTCGAAAAATATTACCCTCCTTCTGACGCAGTCGGGTATTAAAATAAGTATATGTATTCAGGGGTAAATATAACTGAAGTTCGTTTACAATTTGATCAAATAAACAAGTTTTTCTCATCCCACCAACAGCAGGTATCTGGTATCCAAAATGTAGAATTCGCTAAACGAAACTAGTCGGATAGGTGAACAAAAATAAAATTCGCTCAGGTCTGGACTGGATGGATATTAATCAGGGAGCTCGATCCCCATTCGTTTTGCAGTTTCACGCCACCCCGCCATTGATTGCCGTGTCTGTTTGACCGTCCTCAATCTATTTAGTACGCTTTGCGCCAAAGAACTTTTTAGATATTGCATCGCTAACAAACTGAAATTTCATATTTATTTGTTTTACGATGTTTGCTTTAATATTTGTATTTGCGGGTATTTACCTCAGATAAATAAAACCGGGCAGTGTGGATGTTTCCTTAAAGTTATTACATTTTACAATGAATATTTAAAATATAATAATTTCATCAAGAAGAAAACATTATATATTTTTATATTTTTGTGTTTCAATTTTTCTGGTAGAATCTTAAAAAAGCTTAATCTATTTTAACACTATTCAAAAATACATACGCTCGAAAAACATTACCCTCCTTCTCACGCAGTCGGGTAATATGATGGGCGTTATAAGGACTGACAAAGGATACTTTTTATGGAATATGTAGGACTAATAGAAGCCCGTGCACTTGAACGCACTTAAAAAACGCGCTCATTAGTTATTCTATATAAACAAAACAGCAATTAACTCAATGTACAATAATTTAATCAAGCTATTTTTGGATAAACTAGTACATACATATAATAGAAATAAAAATTCCTCGTACGTATGTCTGTACATCGTATTTATTTACAATTGAGATAGTTTGGAAAACTGTGAAAAAGTAACAAAAAATCTACATCTTAATATATATACATTATGTATCACGTTGTTTGTCCGCGACAAACTCCTAAACTACTGAACCGATTTCAATCAAATTTGCACACCGAATGCAGTTTGATCCAACTTGAAAGATTGGATAGCTTACATCTTATGGACTTCACTATGGTCTCCTAAACTACTAGGTATATAGGTAGGTATATATAGGTTCCCCTGTAGCCGGAGAGCGGAAGGAAGCCCCCTTAACCGCTAAACGTAAACGCTTGGATTATTTACAAAGTATTTAGATATATAGAGATTAAAACCATACAATGGTATGGAAAAAAGGAGACATTAATTTGAAAAAAAGTGTTTGTCGCATAGATACATGTTCGTTTATCTCGGGTTGGATATGCAGAATAACTATACATTTTGCTATCGGATAATAACACTACATCAAATATTATATACAAAGGAGTATTGGACAATTAAACTAAACATAACCAATCATAATAATTTTAATATTTACTTGACAGATAACCAACATTTTACATAATAGATAACTACACCAATTTTTTTTTAATGCCCAACGAAGTGGGCACGGGTCTTAGTATCTATAAATATTATAAAATGAAGTCCCCGGCCGCGTCTTTTTGTCTGTCTGAAAGCGATAAACTCGACGGGGTCGAATTTCTAGACGGGTTTTTATACGGTTCTCAACAATAGAAAGCGTGATTACTGAGGAAGGTTTATAATTAATATATACTAATCCTTCCTCAAAATAATATTTATTATGCTTTTATGTAAATTAGCAGAAATACGGCGATAAATGTTGAAGAGGTCGCAAAACATCTCGCCAACTGGGAGCTTTCCACGCGAACGCCGCGTAATGTAGCAAAGATACAGTCATGTACTAACGAATTCGAAATCTATAAAAATGCTATAAATAAGTCAGCGATAACATATATCTATGTATCTCTTACGGTTGACTTACAATAATCACTGTTATATTCAAATTTTTGATTAAAAACTTTACGTTATTTTCAAAACTATTTTCTTTAGTTCAGTATTGATCCTTATCCAAATAAATATCAGTTACCATAGGCAATATTTATTACTAGAAAAAATAAGGGATCCTTGCTAAAACTTCAGTAATGTGAACCAAGGTGAAAAGAATCTTACAAATTCTTTTCGTCGCGTACGCTGCGAAAACTATAGACGATAACAAAATAATGTTCTACAATATTAGAGCACATATCAATATCTACATAAAACCTCGCGATGCTATAATTATGAACAACTATTGTAGTTATGTCACTACAACCACTTTTTTACATTTTAAAAGTTAATAACAAAGCTGAATAAGAAATCAGGCTAAGATAACCATACTTTCGTATAAATGCTTCTCCAAATAAATCATTTCATATACAAAACTGTTCCAATACCTAGATAACTTTTTGAATTACTAAAGTCGGACATTCCATTCAGAAGATATTACGAAGTTAAGAAAATAAACAACGCCTCGCAAATCAGTCGTAACGTAGGCCTGGCTTAGTTCGTGACCTATATTATCACCGAGAAATGAGTCAGTAAATGAAATAATCAAAATTATGGTGGAAAAAGTACCCGATGATTTTAAATGTTACAAATCGATTGACAGCGTTTGTAATGTCGAAGATAGTACTGCGCCGCCCTACCTATAAGAATTTTAAAAATTTTCCTTCAATACTGACGGCGTGCCATCTAACCAATTAAAATTGAAAGTTGGTACTGGCATTATACTATTGATAAATTGAAGCCCTCCTAATATGTGTAATAGCACAATACTTTTGGTATAGGATTGGACCATGTGACAACGTGATTGTAGCAACAATCATCACAGGCCCCGTTTGCCCTTACAATAAATGAATCCCAGGGACAAACTTTCTCGATGGTTGTCATCGACCGAAGAAAAAAGTGCTTTTTTCATGGGCATATAGCCTTTTATACGTCGTCCTTTCTCGAGTGACATCACAAGAAAATCAATATCTTTTGTTGCCCCATACAATTAACAATCTTAACATCGTCTACAGTGATGCATTTTCATAAATAAAGCATACATAAAATGTAAGCAAAATAATGTAAGTCGTTTTCAGCAACGTGCTCGTAATACTTCACCACTATTCCAATTCTTGAAAGTTACTACGATTGTGTAAGCATTACTCTTGTGCAAAATAGAAAAGACTATGGTATTCGTAGAATATTACAATGCAACTGGCCGTTTGGTATCTATTTTTAATAGCACCATTCCTATTTTGGTACATGTCGTAGGAGTCGACTACGAGACAAAATCTAGGAGATGGGCAGCAACTACATCCAGTGTAACACGAACACCCACTACAGTCAAGAACATGAGTGCCACGGTGTCAGTGTTTAGTATCCCCACTCCCTTACTTCCAGTCGGCAATTGAGTAACAAAATTCAGAAGCTAGGCTGCAACGTCATCCTGTGTAACATTAACACTCTCTACTGCCAAGAACATGCGTGCCCGGGTGTCGGTTTTGATTAGCATCACTCCGTCTCTTCCAGTGGGTGTAGCCGGCGTCTAAGAAACGAATTTCAGAAGCTAGGCTGCAACGTCACCTGTGTAACATTAACAGCCACCACAGTCAAGAACACGCGTGCCAGAGTGTCAGTTTCAAATAGCATCACTCCATCTCTTCCAGTTCCTCGACGACTAAGATAAAAAATCCAGGAGATGGGGTGCAGCGGCATGCCGTATAATATTAG
The DNA here is from genome assembly GCA_002930495.1 of Cecropterus lyciades. Lineage (NCBI taxonomy): Eukaryota > Metazoa > Arthropoda > Insecta > Lepidoptera > Hesperiidae > Cecropterus > Cecropterus lyciades. The sequence continues at coordinate 422,125 of MOOZ01000219.1, read as the reverse complement.
CATTCACTACTGTCAAGAACATGCGTGCCAGGGTATCGGTGTTCCATAGCCCCACTCCGTCACTTCCAGTGGGTGTAATCGACGACTAAGATACAAAATTCAGAAGCTAGGCTGCAACAAATGCTATGTAATATTAGCAGTCACTACTGCCAAAAGCTTGCGTGTCAGGCTGTCGGTTTTGATTTGCATCACTCCATCTCTTCCAGTGGATGCCGTCGACGACTAAAAGATAAAATCCAGGAGATGGGGAGCAGCGACATCCTGTGTTACATTAACATCCTCTGCGGTCCCCAACACGCACGCAAGGCGGGGTAACTAAAGACCAGAATTCCCGTTAGAAGAGGCCTATGTCCAGCATTGGACTACAACAGGCTTATGGAGGGACGGATGGATAAAGGAATAATGTAATACGGATCTAAGTAATTTCTTACACTGCTTCTTAATTAGAGTAAAACACTGTTCTGAAGAATCTTTACGATACACAAAATAACATTGATAAAACCAAACATTTTGTACGACAAATATTTTTTCGATAAATATCTTAACATTTACCAAAAAAGAACAAGTTAGGAATAAATTATTAAGAATTGTTAAATAACCATATTTTATCCCTGCTACCATCTTTAGCTACCACAATCGAGAATCGTTGTCAGGAAAGAATTTTGGGCGTCTCATCGAAATAAAGCTACTCACGAAAAATTTGCTTGATAGTAATAAGTGGTAAAAATGGACCGTGGATCCCAGAATAAAGGTAGTTAATCCTCTTTGTAATATGTAAGTAGCAAACGAGCACGCGGTCCACTACTCGGACGTGATCAACCCCAGATAAGATAAAATTCTTACCACACATGGGCTGTCACCTCTTAGGATTAAATTGGTACATCTCGGATAAGTATGTCTGTCTTACCACACAAAAATTTATAAATTTAAACCAATTCAACATTGTTCAGTGAAAAAATTTGTATTTTGACTACGACTTTTACTTTGTTGTTAGATTTAAAATACGTAATGATACCAAAACGAAGAAATTCCTGCCAAAATGTATTCACAAATTTGTTGATATTATTTTACTGACATGGAATAAATGGAATTGTGTAAAAGAAGCCAAAATTCATTATTATTGAAGGATTACACTCCTACCGCATTTAGCTAAGCCAGCTACTGTGAACGTGGCTTACGGGGAGTCATTTATCTTATGTCACAATGACTATGAGAAACTGCTGTAATATTCAGTTTCATATGTCGAAGCATAGCTATGCCCTTATTCATTTATACAGGAGAAACCGTTACCATAATTTTTAATATTCCGTACGAAAAAGGTCAAATCTGGACCCTATTACTAAGACTCCGCTTTCCGCCTGTCCGTATGTCACCAGCCTGTACCTCATGAACCGTAATAGTTTCACGGATGTATTTCTGTTGCCGCTGTTACAACAAAACCAGAATAAAATAAATATTTAAGGCGGGCTCCCATACACATACATTTGCCGTTTATTTATAGATAATGGTACGGAACCACGAACCGAATAGCACACATTTTTTCAAATGTTACGTTTTTTTAAATGTTTCTAATTATTATATTTAAAATTTCATTTTACGTTACACTTCATATTTCCTGAATAAACTCATAGCAGGAAATTCGTTAATCTTTAAAAAGTGTTCCCAATCACGAAATATTCTCTTTTATTTCCAACCCTTTTGGAAGGTGGAATTTTTAGTCGTGAAATACCCAACCGTTTCAATAAACGTTCAGTAGTCGATATTCAAAATAAAAGAATCGACGAACGTGCGAATTAATTTTCGCTTTTCAATTTGAGTAATGCTCTTTATTCGTTATTACTCGCATTACTTTCATCGTAATATCCATTAAGGTGAAAATCCATGCACGGTACATTATTACCAAGTTCATTTGTAATACAAATTTCATACCATTATTTCTCCTTCTGCTTTTACTGAAGATATAAAAATAATGTTTTACATTATTATTTTACCTATTTGCTCTATTTTTTGTTTGATAGCGATGGATGTTATCTTCATTTGTATGATAAATTGTCTTTTGTATACAAATTAGATGGACGAGTTATCAGATTATCGGTAATAATATTTTGAATAAACATCACTTTTCTCGTACTGGAATTCTCTATATATTGGCGGATCTGGTGGGAGAAGGGAGAGGAAACAGGATAGTCCACCATATATCTTTATTAATTTTTGTTCTGCCATCAAATTATTCTATCCTAGGCTAGGTAGATCTTTGTTGTTCTTGATACCATCAAGTCACAAGTAAAATCTACCTCTAACTTCA
>MOOZ01000219.1:378741-400694 GCA_002930495.1 Cecropterus lyciades | reverse complement strand
GCCAGCATTTTGGGGACGCTTCCCAAGGTCAGCAATTTGGATGAAGCCTACTATATTTAATGTTTACCTTATATAATTTAGCATAATATTCAATAAATACCAAATTAATAATTTTTTACTTCTAAGAAGGTTTCTGTATTTTATCCTTTTACGTTGTATGTTGCGTACGTTTGTATAATGTTATGTAACCTTTAACAAAACATTATAGAAACGTACGCAACGTATAAATTACCTCTATCCTTTAGAAGGTCCATTATAAGGAGAATAAGAAGAAACGCTTTGTTTTCTTACTCATCTATAATAAGCGTCAAAACGACAAAGATGTGGCGGTAGCACCGACATATAAGAGCTATGATGAAAAAGTGAAGTTTTGAAAGAACATACATACATACATTAAACGACAGAAGAGGTTTTTCTGTAAGATGTACGTACCTACAGTCAGAGAAATCCTACGGTTGAAAAGGTCTAAGAAAAGAACGAGAATTATTATAGATTTATAAATTGTATTTTGGCCAAATAGTGTTCCCACACATGTGCCACACTATTCGTTTTTGCCATTGCATAAGTTCGATTCCACGTATTCCTTTTCCTTTTTGATTTATTTTAGGCTAACACAAAATTTCTTCTACTCAGACTTGATTAGAAACATCTATTCATATTTATTCGTATGTGTCAAATACTAATGGCAACCTACTTTAGTAGTAACTTTGCTTTTATTCAGTTAAAGATTTCTTCCGACGTGTCACTCACTGGAGAAAGGTCCTATTTGCATAAACTGACCTCGTGGCAGTATTTCACGGTCGGACGAGCACGTTCATTTTTAACGCACACATGAAAATTGCTATAAACCTTCTGCTGAATCCCAAATCCTGCTGAATCCAAAATCCTTTCTATTCAAGAGTTCATCGTCAAAATTACAGAGGCATTGTAGATCCCTTTCATATTGGTAACGTTTACGACGGTACGGTTTTTGACGATATGTTTGCCAAACAATTGGGTACATATAGTTCACTGCGTGGTCAGTTGTCACTGCAGTAGGCACCTGTCATCAAATCTCCATTGGATAGAAGAATTACTTAAAATTTAACATCTTAGTGGCGATAGTGTTTATAAATTAAAAATATGAGTTATGGAGTTCTGGTACAAAAACAGAAAAGCATGTCGTCTTACCCGACTGCGTCAGAAGGAGGGTAATGTTTTTCTAGCGTATGTACGTTTGTTTGTTTGAATGTGTGTCCATTTCTTTGGCACGCGCTACAGCCCAAACGACACAATCCGTTACGTTCGTGTGTCACAATCCGTTAGATTGTGACACACGAAATATTATGAGAATCGCCTCAGTGTGGAAAGTGACATAAGCTATATAATTTTTAGGAAATAGAGTAAAAAGAGGAAAAAGAAACGACTTTTTTACTATTACGACAATATGGGTATCAAATGAAAGGTATTAAATAGACCGATCCAAAAATATATATATTATAATACTTTAACTCGAATATTTTGACAAAAACTCATATAAAGCGTTACATTTAATAAATATCATTATGAACAAAAATTTCTTTACAAGCAGGTGGGTTTTATGTTTTAGTGTTTTAATACGATTCGACTTACCACATTACTTAAACATTACTTTAGCACAATTTACAAATAGGTGTGCGTTGGTGCCTCCGGCGTCGAATCGTGAAGCGTTCTTTCACCTTTTATCTCCAAACAAAACTTAAATTTATGTTTATTATATTTACATTCAGAAATACTTCTGGTAAATAACATTACACAGTGATAAATTATGACGCCGAAATCACCGCACTTAAGTCATCTTGTTGTCAAAAACATAATGAATGTCCAAGTAAAGTAATAAAAAGTGGGCAATAATACTGGGCAATAATAAAGCTATTAGTATTCCGCCAACATCGACACAACGAAGGGCTAGTTTTGTGATGATTGCATTTCGATTTAACACTGGCAGTGCCGGCACTTTTGGAAGCAAGCCAAGCTGAGAGCCTTAATAACCGTAGCCAGATTGGTTTTCCCCAATATATTTGATTTTGGTTTAAAATGTCTCACAAAGTTCACATTCTTAAAAGAAGCGCGTAGGTATTTTACTAAACTTTTGAAAGAAACTTTCAGGATTTAACTAATAATAAGGCATACCTTGAAAATCGTTGTAATTCGTATACATACAATATGTTTATGCTTTATGGATATGTTGACTGACGTGATATCAAAAGGCGAAGAGAGTCTCGTGGTATGTGTAAATTTCAACTGACCTTTTTTTGTTCTCGAGGGGAAAGTCTATCACGTTGCAAAACATGTCTTAATTTACTTAATGTCTTAGTCTTCAATTAGAAATGAAATAGTTCATTTAATACTAGAGGTTAATGGACCAGTATATGCGGGCACGCAGCCAACAGTGGAAGTTCCGTCGCCATATCAAAACGGGCATACAAAAACCATTTTCGCCCTTATCCTGATGCACCAGGTGCGATGGATGCTCTGTTATTGGCAGACATATTTCAACCATCATGCTTTTACTTTTTACTGCGAGATTTCATTTTGAATTTCATTTGTTGTCCATCATAGTATTTTTTTTTAATTATTCCTCCCATTAAGTTCGTATAAATCCAGGGACGGGTCTATTCTCAGAAGTTTTCGGCTCGACCGGGTTTTATTGATAACTCTTTTAAAGTTTAAATAAACATTCTAAAACTTTATCAATTACGGTACGATAGTTGTAAATCATAGTATTTTTAAAACATTAAAACAAGTTATAATTTAATTTTACGATGATTTCAGATCTTGTTGAACTTTTACCGTAAAAGTTGGTAAATCTTAGGTTGTACCACAATTCGAGCTTTATGATAGCATGAACATACTGTTGGGCTATTATCAAAATTACTGTACCTACATATAAGAAATAAAAAGGATAAGAAATAATGGATTTTCTGAATTGACAAACGGAAAACGTAATGATACAACAAACTCCGATAATCCAAAGCAGATTTACGTGAGCGGAGACAAGCCAGTCCACCCAAAATGGCGTCTGTAAATCCACATTATATAGTTCCCTCGTCCACATTTATCCTGCTTACTTCTATTAACTGGGACACCGACACGCGACTAGTGTTACTTTGTATTTGGAACTAAGTTTTAAAAAGGATTTTCTGTATTAAGCGCGTATATTAACTCTTTATGTTAGGTTCTTCGTTCATTATCTTTTCCTCATGGCTGATTGATAAAAACATTATATACAAACACGTATTTTTTTCTAAACTGGTTCTAATTAATAATTTATTTTGATCCTGCTTTTCTGTATCCGTAGGGCTGCAGTGGTAGGTTTTACGCGACTAATAAAAATTTAAAATTTGCACCTTTTAAAGCATAATAAAATTCTAACGGAGAAATCTTTTGATTTCATTTCGAGTCGAACTTTTAACCGGTAATAATCCTTGGGCACCTACTGCCTGCTTAACTAAAATATTTGACAGTGTGCTCAATACTCACCTCGGTAAATATATACATCTTAATGATGCTCAGTTTAGTTTTAGGTCGGGTTTGTCAACTGAGAGTGCTATTCTCAGCCTTTAGCACACTGTCAGGTATTATACTGACAGAGAGACGCCTGTCTATGCCTATTTCTTTGACCTGTCCAAGGCATTTGACAGAGTATAGTATGACAGGTTATGAGGAAATCTGGATAAGATAAGCAAGCCTAGGGACGGAACAGCGTTACTCAGGTACTGGTACAATAATGAAACAAACCAGGTGAGGTGGGTGGATACGCTGTCTGATGAGTTCAAGATGGAATGTGGCCAGCTGTTATACCACCAGTTATACTTGAGGGATGTGAACTCAAAGTTCTGGAGAGATTTAAATACCTGGGCCACATGATTGCACCAGATCTGAGGGACGATCTAGACGTGGAAAGGGAGCGCAGGGCGTTGGCAGTTTGCAAGGGCAAAATGATGGCTCGCAGATTCGCAAGGTGTAGTAAAGATGTGAAAGAAGATTACTGTGGCAGCAGCAGCAAGCAGCCTGTGGGCTAGATACACGCAGCGTACCTTCAACGCCTGAGAGTTCAGTACAACAGTCTCTTTAGGATATTGTTGGGACTACCTAGACATTGCAGCGCATCTACGATGTTTGCAACTGCACGCTTGGACAACTTCTTTGCAATGAGACGCAAGGGAGTCACCTCACTATTACTCAGTGTGCATAATAGTTCCAACGGTATCCTGGGGATGATTGCCTCCCGTCTGGACTGTCCCATTCTAAAGTGCTCGGACGATATTTTAGCGGGCAGGTCTAAATAAGCGCTCGATTTAAGGGTGCTACATTGACGTGTTCCAAAATGTATTTTAGTTATTTATTTATACGTATATTTATTTTTATATTTTAATTTATATAAATTTTGTTTTTATTTGTTTTTTAGTTAATTGTAATGTATAATGTGAAATGTCTGTATACTAACATAATTATAATAAGACTTATAATTATGTTAGTATACAGACATTTCACATTCGTCGTTTCACATCGTAATACTAACACTACTATGGAGTCATATGGGAACTCCGAAATAAATAATAATAAATTAATTAAATTATGAGTATTATTACTAAAGTCACTAAAAGATAAGGAAACATTTTTTAAAATCCACACTCATGCTGCCTCTTCAATCAGAACAAAGTGAAGAAATAACTAATAGAATGTTACAATAGCTAATTTAGATTGTTCTGGCCTCGGTCTTCATATATTAATATTTGTTACAACTTACCTCCCTCCCGTCTGACTAATTAATTCATTCGTTCATTTAAGTGAATATTCCCGCTCGAACAAGCATAAATTCTATGAACTTGTTCTTTGGTATAGAGTTCTCTCTATACCAAAGAACAAGTTCATACTTCATACTTGAAGTGAAACAGTTTTATTGGTATAGTATATAAGTAGCTAACAAGCGTGCAGTCCATCTGCCGGTAAGTGGCAACTGCAGCAAAAGGACATTTAAGTATAAATAAATAATCAACCCCAGATAATTTCAAAGTCCTGTGATTGGCTACAGATGCGTTGCTACTATTTGCTGCACTGCGTGCGTTGCTACTAGATTAATAATATGAAACTCCCAAGATAATTCTGACTCAGTTACCACACCCTTCAAACCAGAAATCAGCCGCGTTCAAACACTGTTATTAGGCGTAATGTGTGGCGGTAGTGCCTCCGAAGTTAAAGAACAAAAAGTTCTACCGGCTTTAAAACGATGGTTATAACATTTAATACTTCATGTACCCTTTCTACACGACTGCGTCAGAAGAAGGGTAATGTTTTCGAGCGTATGTATGTATGAATATATGGTTGTATATTTCTTTGGCACGCGCTACAGCAGAAACGACTTGACGAATTGTGGCTTATGACATATCATTAGAATCGTCTCAGTTTGGAAAGTGACATAGGCTATATAATATCGTTTTTTTTTTTTAATTAATATTTTTAACAGTGTTACTAGTTAATACAGTAGCACCACCTCCACACTTAGATCTAACCTGTATAAAATACTGTATTCTGATCAGCTATGTATTAATATCAATTTCCATGTTAGTTTTCGAAGTCAGCAACGTATATGTATGCGGCTTTTCTATTCTCGTCCTATTTGAGGTCGATTATAGATCCGGCAGTAACCGTTTACTACAAAGGACTACATACATACTTCTGCTATATTAATTACACAAAAAAGTCAGATATTATATAATTTAACATGGGCCGTTTTCCCAAAGTTCATCAAGCCTCAAATGACCAAAGCAAAAACGGCTCTAAATTCAAATGAACCTCTCGTCCAGTTATGTCCCAGTTAACCGCATTAGTTCGTAACAAGTAGTTCAGACACGCATTTACTCTTCAACGGGTAATTGCCATTGAATATTTAAAACTACCTCACCCGAGATCCGCCATCCTTTTAACGTGTCTTCTGATGTGCGCCATATAATATGAATGGCGCCGGGCTTTATGAATTTTCAGTGAGTTGTAAGCCGGTTTTTATGAAGTTTTAAATTTTATTGTGAGAAGCTCCTTTGAATGGAGAGCATAGATAGATACTGGATATACGAGTAATATTGAATTTCAAACAATCATGAGCATCTCTAAAGGAATTTAGAATGAATAAGAAAATATTTATGAAAGACCTAATTCAGCCTGTGATTATTATCTACCATCAAGATAGATGGATACAGTAGATATAGATAATAGTTTTTTATTTTATTTATTGTGTATAACAGTATAAATAAACTTAAGCAAAATATTGTACTGTAGAGTTGTGATAACTGATGGTGGTATGAAGATCGGTCATCTACTGTAGCCACAATCGAATCACTAAGAAATTCCGAATATTTTCCAGTATTAAAGGAAATTATTTATCATTTGTTTATCCAATATAAGTTCTATTAAAGGAACGTATTTTGGATAAACTAACCTAAGGTACGTTTGGTCTTGTACCCATTGCCCATCACAACACAAGGAATTAAATTAGCAAAAGGTGTGAGTTTGCCCTTAATTAAAAGATAACAATCTAGCAGCGTATTCACGAGGACTATTCTTTTACCTACATAAAAGTTAATTGCTTTCGTTAAAGAAAAAAGCCGGTGAGATAATACAACAATATAAATGTTTTATATACAATATAAATGTTTTATACTTCATGTACATCGATTTAAATCCCTTTCAGTACAACATGATTATCTTAATGCTCGAGATTTGAAGATTGGAAAAGGAAAATGAGGAAGTCACTTTGAAGATTACGGCTAAAATGTCTTGGTGCTTACAGAAAAATATTATATCTCAACAATGATAAACAGCATTATTAGACTTCGTTAGAAATTATTATTTTTCTGAAATTATATCACGGAATCGTAGGTATTTGCTTTCAATTGCAAACATTAGAGTAGTCTGCTAAGTATGTACTTAACATAATATGTTTGAAATATTTCTTTGGAAAAAAATTGAGATCGATGAAGTCATCTCTGTAAGTACTCTATTTCATGGTAGATAAATGGCTACTGGGTGCTGGCGTCCTGCTAGTTTAACAATTAATGGCCGCCACCACAACGTGATTATAAAACAAACGAAATCGGACGACAATCACCTTATTGTTATAAAAAAGGTTACCACGGCATTACAGAAATGAAAGTACCTTCAATACCCGCTAGGATATATTTCCTTATACTAAGCTGAATAGAAACTTAGGCGTCAAGCCTAAGTTGAAATATCTTGCCTTGCCTTACCTCAACATTAAAAATAGACTAATTAACACTTTTAACTTGTAACTGGATGAGGAGAGCCGATCGGGCTCAGTGGCGCGCCTTGAGAGAGGCGTATGTCTAGCAGCGGACTGAGACGGTCTGATGATGATGCTGAGGCATAATAGTTCTTACCCAATTCACAACAACCCACTATTCACACGCTACCTTTAAAAATTGCTATTCACAATCCCTGTTCGAAACTAGTTTACTCAAGTTTGATAACCAAAATAGAGGTTGTGTTTGTTCGGGCCGTAAACTCGGTAGTTGTGTTTTTATCGTTTTACGTTACACCTGAAATATTTACGCCCTCGAACGTTATATTTCAGCTGGCACGGGGAACTGCATCTCCCCCGGGATCGTATAACGTGGGCGATGCCTCACAATTTGGACCCCAATTTATTTGCCAAATTTATACCCTCCGGGATTAACCGGTGAGTCGACAAAACGAATTTATTATTAACGAAACGGAAGTAGTACTTTATACTGTTAATAGTAGAGTATAGTATAGTATACTGATAATAATAGAGTAGTAATTATTTATAATGTTGTTTGAGTAGCGTGATGAAACGAGGAATTTAAAGAAATCTAAGAATACCATAGAACTGATACTAAAGATTGACACTATTAAACACATATACAGGATTCCGGTAAATATTAAAATGAAAATCGATGACACGCAAAATAGCTATAACTACAATCGTTCTTACTATTAATAGTATGATGTTAATACTATTACAATGCAAATTAATCTTGTGGAATAATTCGTAATTCAATAAAATTCATTGCAAATACAACTTAACCTTGAACAAAAATTTTGTACATACTTATTAGATAGGTATGTCATATTTTATAGGTTTTGCTATTTTATCATACATTCGTAACCGAAACACGTACTCTTTAAACTGGCGAGACAGTATTCGTATGCAGTTTGTGTATATTGTTTATCATATATTATGCATTTTAAAACTATAGGTAATTTATATATGTAACTAGTTATGGATACCCCTCAAACTTCAGCATTAGATTAAGTTTATATGTAAAACTACATAATTGTATTACCAATATTAACTAAGTTACGTGTGTACTGTATAACCGTGGCTATTGAATGGCCAGAGCTATCTTGTGTTATTTGCAAGCTCAGCGGATCATGCCCATCGGATGATACCAAGGCGCCTTTGTAAGACATTCATTTATGATTATTAATAAACTAGCCTCCAAATCGCCAGTACGTATATTATTTATATATATATATATATATATATATATATTCCTCGTTCTAAACCCGAAAATAAGTATAAACATTATTAAATAAAGTTTCATACGCTCGAAACCAAAAGTACCTACTAACGCCCGAGAATTTGTTCTATTCCAACTGTATTTATCAGTTTATTTATAAAATGTCTACTAGTAATTAATCTCTTAACTCAAATTATTCAACACACACAAGTAACTCAATCACATTTATTGACAGAGGTAAAACATTTATATCTGAGAAATTACCATTCGTGCACAAAATTTATTTTTACCTTTCCTGTATTTTTATTTGAAGCTTCGACATCGTTCTGTAATGATATCGATAATTTTGCTGAATGACGAATAAAACTTATTTGGAGCAAAAATTCTTTGACATTCCACGCGAAAGTAAATCAAAAAACATAATAGAGACATTCTCAATCCTTTGCAATAAATTTGTTTGGAATCAACGCCTCCTTTATTCGTTCGTATACCTAACTACCCTACATTTACGATAAAAGTTGTCTTATTCGAGATGGCTACGTCAAAATTACTTACTAATATTATAAATGCGAAAGTTTGTGAGGATGTATGTGTGTTTGTTTCTCTTTCCTACAAAAACTACTTGTCGGATTTCGCTCAGCAGATAGTTTGTGATCTAAATTAACACAAAGGATGCCTATTACTGTGATAAACATAACCGAAGAGCGCGGATCCGCGGGAATGAGCTAGTTTGTCATAATTTAAATAAGTTTAGTCAATTTTTTTTTGACTCAGCTAATCTAGATCCAGATTCAGCTAATCTAGATCCAGCTCAAGTTAGTAGAGCGTTGAAGGTTTTCGTTTATTATATTTCGCCGGTTATTTAACGTTCAACACTACTGAGTTTTACTGAGACTCCTTTGATTATATATGATTATTTCAACGATTGAAAATTTCGGGTTACGCACCCAGAACAAGTATAAGTACCAATCTTCCTAGTATAGTTCACATATAGGTAGTAATAAATGTTACTACGCCATGGTTCCACCACAGTAAAGAGGCTATTGCCATAAATTTCGAGTAGTCAAAGAGGGTTGACTGGTTTATTGTTTCCTTATAGCTAGGTAGGAACTATCATTATATTACACTCTGTATAATACTCTGAATACTTACTTTGGCTTACAGTTGTATGTACTGTGTTGAATGTGTGCGTGACTCTTACCCATGAAATGTATTGACTTATAGCTCATTTTAGCTCAGATACACAAACTTTGATATATTCTCCAATGCGTTTGAGTTTTTTTCGAACTAAATTCGATTCAATAACCTGTTAATTAATATCACAGAGACAATGTGAACTCGGTGACATATTTAACAATAGTTTATATTCACATTATACTACAGTCACGAGCAAGAGTATCAGGCACCCTAGAAAACTTTAGTTTGTGGTTAATATTGATATAGGGAACATGTATCAAACTAAAATCATTTATTTTTGAAAAATTATCAATAGTTGACTAGACCACCTTTTAATTTTAATAACAGCCACCGCCCTTTTCGTCATTGACTCTACCAACTTAGAACATTATTTGGCACTAAATGGTTTTCATTCATGTTGCAAAGCTGCGAGAAGAGACGTTTTGTTATTGTGTGCTTTCTGATCTTTTTCTTTATAATAGACCAAATATTTTCGATTGAGTGGAGTTCTGGTAATTGGGGTGGCTAATCTAAAATATTTATATAGTTTTCGGCCGTTCAGACCATAGTGTGCGCTGATTTGCGGCAGGTGCGTTATTGTGTTGGAATTTAATCTCGCTTAAGTTTATAGCGCTGAAAATCATTTAACACGACGGAGCTAAGGCTATTTCTAGTAAGTCTGTGTATTTCTTATATTCGTACACCCCTTGCACAACACAATTTCGTCCACTCCATTGACAGCCATGCAGCCCCATATCATTATCGAGCCTTCACCATGTTTAAGGGTGGGCACAAGGCACACTGAGAGTATTCTTCGCCCACCCGGCGTCTGACATAAGTTCCAACCTCCTGAGATAAGACAAAAATTTTGTTACTTTCGAATTCCATTTTTTTCCTGACAGAATTTGTTGTGAATGATTTTGACTTATTTTAATAAAAATCTATACCTCCAAGTTAGATTCATCTGACGACAGCACATTGGACCAATCTTCTACCTTCAAATCTCTGTATTTAACAGCGCACTTCAACCGATTGTTCTTGTTGTGTTCAACATCCACGGCTTGCCTTGCCTTGCAACCTTTTATCTCAGCTTCAACAAGCCTTTTTCTAACTGTATGAATACCCATAGATTTATCATTTTGCTTCCGATTAAGCTGCAGCGTGGTCAAAAGCTGTTTTTGCGGTCATGTAGAGTCGCATTAGTAAACTTTTCTTCTTAGCGATAAAAAATATGAGTGCCTAATATTTTTTGCTCGTGGCTGTGATAAATTATTACCATAATAATAAATCACATTTGTATATACATATTTTTCTATTTTATTGCATTTAACACCTTTGACATTGGCTTGTTAAACTGAGTTACTACTACAAACAACTTTAAGTTGATAGCCCTTTAACGTTTTATTCCTGAGCTTCGTGCTCAATAATATCGAAGCTGCAATACCTCGAATATGGGTGGGTATCGCCGTTACCACACTTTCTCAATCCCAATTCATCAGCACTGAACACAACTGTTATTTGACAGGTGTGGCAGTGGTCCCTCCCCAGTTCAACCACAAAATTCATGAATATTCCTAATGTGTACTTTTCATATGTTGTTTAATTACCTTTTGTTGGTTTGCATAACATAAATAACGACTTGTCCAAGAGTTTTTTCTCTTATTCACATGCATACGTACCTGAAGGTAAGTGACTACTTATACACATCTGTAAGAAACCCTACGTAAGATCATAGTCTAACCTATGGAAAGCCACAGATGCGTTGCAACCCCTGAGGACTAAGATGGAATGCCTCGAAAAGTATCTGCCTTACCCCACCCTTCAGACCAGAACACAACAGCACAGTTATTATTATGCTGCAGAAATAAGTGTGGCGGTGGTGCTTCCGGAGTCGAACCACAAAGAGTTCTATCACCTTCAAAAATATAAAAGTTATTAAAATAAAATATAAAAGGTGGCGCAGAAGTCATCACTCTATCCGAAGAAGCTACAATTTCTACAAATGGCAATAAATGTAAGTTCTGCTTTGACATTTCTGAAATACATGGGTACAAGATACTCCTAGAATAGAACCAAAACGAGAGATTTTGGTGATTTGCACTGTCCGGTTTGTTTTTGTAAAACAGGCAAAATCAAGACGGTTTATGTAAGAGCCATCTACTGTTGAGTGTACAAATACTTATATTATTACCCTAGATGTGATTTCAGAACACTGAAAGATCTGCTGTTATGTACTCCACCCCTGTCAGTAGTTCTTAAAAGTTATCCTAGATGGCATGAAATCCAATATTTTATACACTCTACAAGTTATAAATCCATTTTAACTTGTAGAGCGCAAATTCTTAATTAAAAAGTTAAACTAATTTTACTATTTTCACCTTTATATTATTAAGTTGAATTATAATAATTATTTTTATTTTTTGGTTGCTCAAAATATCAACTCTTTCCGTATTGTATACGCAACTTAATAGTTTTTTTTAATGACAACACAGTTACATATGTCTGGCGCAATAAAAATGTGCCGTGGTGAATAACATTTCTAATTAAATTCATTTGTTTTAATTCGTACACTGATTACGTTTTAGTTTATCAAAATGAATAGAATAATAAAGAAATGTCTTATTCTAAAACAGTGCCGCACGTAACAATAAGAACTTATATGTTTTTACATGCTAATATATTCGAATAAACAATCTTGAATATTATGACTTGTGTAAAACACGTGAGAATGAAAAATGTGCCGAATTCCCGCGAAATAATGTAATAAAAGTTGTTTACTTGTTATGATACTGTAAAAATACATCATCCATTTTCATCATCATCATTTTTTATTGAATGTTTATAAGGTTCTAGTATATTAAATTATATGAGTTTTGTGTGTACTTATCGATTCGAATTGCTAGAATTGAGTATAAAATTACGATTTTCGCTTTGTTTTGATGGCTATCAAATGTCAATTTTAGTGCAGTATTGATTGAACGCAACTGCACATGAGCGGTGCTTTCGATCGTGTCCGATTTGACGACACTTTATCGTTCGCCTCATTCATCACGGGCAAAACAATTTAAATTATCGGGAATTTAATTTTATTCGGTTCCGGAATCGCATTTTTAGTGCAGTGTTGCGTCCGAATGAAAATTCTTGTGTACAGTTACGAAGTTAATTCGGCTTAATAATGTGGTCGGCGCCAAATCTAGTTTTGTAAGTGGTAAGTTTAGTATGAATTCGTTGTTATTGGTGTTTTCTGTGTTCTAAATTACTCTTCTTCTCTTCACTACTTTCCCCGTGCTATTTCCCGTTATTTATTTATTAGTACATATATTCGTAAAACACAATGTTTAGTGTTGATAAAATGTAACTATGATATCAATATTAGGACTATATATGAATAATAAGATAGAATAATGATATTATATTTGTAACAGGTTAACCCACACATATTTAAGTGAATGATTCCATAATTTATAATAAGGGACCACTGGTTTATTGAACATTTTAAGAGAAAGGCAGTATAATAAATTATATAAGAAAAGACGACCAAGACCACATATAAGAAAAGTTTATTAATACAAAATGCAATATGCTACATAATTCAACCCCTCAAGTGGGCACAAAACGTACAGACATAGGTACATGATCATACAAGTTCACATCAGAAAATAAAGGGAAGAAAGATACTTTCTAATTGTAGATATACGATTGGTAATAACTAAGTATATAATATTAAATACCAGAGTATGGCTTATTACAATATTAATATGAAGCCTATTTCAGGTTTAAAGATTGATTACAGTTACTGTTGTAACCTTAGTGTTCCTTGAGATATAATTATTACATTTTTTTTTAAAACCCATTGAATGGTACAAATGAATGCAACGCCGCGAATATTAATCTGTAAATGTTTTTGTAGTTAGTTCATTCATATCCAATAGATATTTCTAAAACGGAACTATGTAATCTCTAGAGTTATTATTTCTGAACACTTGTACAGTCAAAACAGGTCTCAATGGCACTGATAATGTTGTTTTATGAAGTAAAAAAATATCAAAAATAAAAGTTCAGTTTATCATATCGAGAGTATTGTTTGTTCATTACAAACCACTAACCATTTAATATGTATTTTGGAATGTAAAACAGTGTGTAGATATATTTAAACGTTTTATATTCAAGACAGTATGGTAGCTTCACCCAAATATAGAGAAAATACAATATCTGACAGTTCAATAAGTAATAGTATGAGTATATTTAAAGATAAACGTTCATTATATTCCACTACACCGGAGCAAGGGGTATGTTGAGCCTCTTGCAGACTCGTGCTCAGGAATGGATTGTAACTACACATGACGCCTACAGCATTTCACAATATTAATTAACAATATGAAGGTAACCGTACAATATGTGGTTGACCAATATTTAATAAGACAAAGACAAATGCCTAATCGATTAGAAAATATGTATTATGAGAATAGATTCATACATCCCTCGACTAACATGCTTAACATTCATTATCATATGAAAATCGTTCGAAAATTCCTTCTAACGCCTAATCGCCCCAAATTCAAAATCGGGAACCACGTGATTTTCTTACCCTTGATCTTATTTCAGCGATAACGACGTATCTGTCACAACTGTCACCAAAATTTATAACCAATGTAATATATAGTTATTTCTACATTACAATACAGTTTTATTATTCTTGTTCTATTTACTTAAACTACTTTTAAACAGTCATCTTACAAGTTATTTAAATCTACCAACTTTTGATATTTCACAAACGGCGAGAAAACCACAAATATTTATGAATAAATAGCATTCTAAAATATATACCGGTCGATAATATTATTTACGTTTAAATTCCACGTTATAGAATAGTAACATTGGGTTCCGGAGCAATACAACAAATATTTATATGCCGATCAGTTGAAGTTGAGTTTTGGGAAACGAAGTAAAGATATTGTGCTTCAGAACTACAATTTTTGAACAAACGTTAAGGGTATCACCAGGTTCGTAAAGATCAGCTTGGCTGACTCCTTTTTTGACACAGCTTGACCCATCATACGATTTTCAGTTTGGTGTTATATAATACATAAAAAGCTTAAGACTATAGCAACAGAGTGAGAAAATCTTTAAAAGGCAAACACGATACGAGAATGTTATATTGCACACATATTGCAGAATATTGTGTCAAAAAATAAGGTGACACATAGTTGGCTTTCGCTGCCAATATAGTTTAATAATAATTTATCAAAATCGATAAAACTCAGTAGCTCATATTGATTTAATTAAACAAGTCTCATGACTTCTCTTCGTTATAAATAAATCTATAGGCACCAAATTTTAATAATGGTAAAATTATATAATATAGTAAACTGGAAAATTAACATGATAATCTGAAAACGCCTCCGGCTGAACGTTTATCAAAACACACATCGAAAGTTATAAATACAACTAAATATTTTTGTCTAATATAAAAATAACTAGGTACAGTTCGCTCCTTACCATACATTAAAATATGAAAATGTTAAAATCACTCAATAAAGTTATAAATATTAAAATTTAAAAATGACATGAGTAACAAACACTTTTGATTTTTTTTTTACACATTTGAGACCTATATAAATTATAATAAGCGTTTAATTGTGATTATATTAATTACTTGTCTATTTTCACGAACGACATTGTGCTTTTTAATTACTCCCAAAGTATAATAATTATTAACTTTTGGCTTTTATTTTGACACGTTTACAATACGCACAGTGAGAACGAAAGGAGCTGATCTCAAAATTACAAAAATCTCTCGAAACTACTTCTAATGACGTAGTCAGTCGTGTAGTAAATAAAAGTGACTATTAGGTGCTATAAAAAACGTGACGAATAGATAACCTCTTTCTTTTGGGACAGACAAAATTGTCCTTACTTCGAAATACGTACGGTACGTATAACTCAAAACACGAACAAATTTCCTTTTACTCTCACCGTGCCAAAAAGTGTATATAAGCGACATGATTACAATATTACGAGTAACTTACTACGGCAGATATGCCTTAATATAAATAGAAAAATCGTAAATCTTGTGATACTTTGTGATTAAATAATACAGAAACAAGAAGAATCACAGCGATCGTATTTATTAAATATCTTGATTATACATAATATAATAATTATATAAACGTCCCTCAGAAAACATGCTTCAAACGCGCAGAAAGTCATACATTTAGATATCCTATCTACAGGTTGATTCAGAAATACACAGCCGCGACTTTTTTTTTCAAATAATTTTCTATAATTAGGTATATTTATATAATCATAGGTAGATACTTATATCGTATAAATTTTAACTTGTATATAATTTTAACTACTCCACTACTTATGCAGTTGCCAGCCATGTGCATAATAATTTAATAATAAATACATCTACACATCTATTCTTTGCCTTAAGCACATGCACGATATTACACAGACATTCTTTTCTATGACATTCAATACATTTAGACGACTATACTTGAATAAACTTATGAATCACATTTTTATAATATTCCTTATGTTTATTATTTAATCTCCTTACTCATTTCATACGCACATTGATCTACAGAATATCATTTATAACTACATCTAGCGTATCTGATAGTCATGTCACCGTTTATATATCTCTGTATCAGAAACCAGCAATGCATTGACGCATAAGAAATGCTCTTTTGGCCGTATTAAATATCCTAGCAATCCTACAATACTCCATGAAGAACCACATTCCACATTTTGAATAAAAAAGTATTAAATATTTAAGTATTAAAAACATTCGCCTATTTTCGCACACGCAAGCACATGAAATTATACGAAATTACTATTTATTCATCTAAATTCGATATTCAATATATCTATACAATTATACTAGTAAACATACGCCAATTAATCTCTTTACGTATTGAATAGTTGTATCTAATCTCAGATTTTAAATTCTCAGTTAACTATTAGTTTTACTACCGTCAATTTGACACAACACGCCAATAATGTAATTAAAATTTGTTATTAGCCGATACATACTTTCGCAAAAAACTCTTCTTCAACTCGACATATCGCTTTGGCGATATCAGTCAGCAACCAACTTTCAGTCTGATTGTGTACTTCCGAAGATCCATTCTTACACAGTAAAATCTAATATTAAACAATATGGAACATCATGTTTCCTTTACCTTTAACAAACTATAAACCCTGGTATATTCTGGTGAACGTAACTTGTAATAAATACAAAACCTGGTACGACCGAAATTTCAAAATAATTGAGAGGAATTATTTAATTTATTTTAATTTTAGATAAATTGATTTATAATTTCCGAAAATTATGGATGTATAAGGGGAAGACAGTAATATTGGCCCCCGACATATATTTTAAATGTTTTAAAAACAGACATATAACAATATCACGTTAGTGTGAATGATTTTAAGTTTACATGAATGATATTCAGGCGTCTATGAGACGTATCAACGGATTTAAATTTATTAATACGACAGTTTAAATATGGCAGTATGTCTCCAGTCCTCATAGGTACCTACTTAAATTTAAGACGTAAAATGCATCCAAAACAGCCGACTGTTACCTAGGCTTAATTTGAGCTTCAGACATCTAGAATATTATCTAAGGTTGCTGACTTTGTGCAATGTTAGGGTCTTATTTCTGTCACGCGTGTGTTTGCCCATATGCATGTTCCACGTATGTGTATTCCAGATGCAAATGATTTAATTCGCTGCAGACTCTGCGAGCCGCTTGTGTGTGGCACGCATGACAAGAAAAATATCTATGAAACGATTTGATTCAAGTGGCACGCAGGCGTAAATTCGCGCGGCAGAATAAGACCCCTAAATAATGAGACAATGACATTAAGTCGATTACACTGTAGCAAATTAAGAAATGACCCATTAATGTACTTCCCCATTTTATTTGTATATATTACTAAATTTTGTTTTACATAATTTGCTTCCTTCAAAATATTATGATAGAAAGCACAAAACATTGCTATAAGTATAAATAAGGGGATATGTTGGTATGTGTATGCTATTGTAATTTTATGTAACTATGTAAATAGACAAGCATTTTATACAAAAGCGGTGAATGATTTAATTTAACTAGATATATCTACACAGATTTTGATTGTAATATTTGATAAAATCTAAACACTTATACTGGCTACACATTGATGAGAGTACGAGCTAAATACGCTTTACGCGTATTAATAATAAGACTTCTAAACATTTAACTAAAAATAGCGACTGTGTTCTAGAATCAACGTGTTATTAATTATCTGGGACACCAATACACACTTAGCAAAGTAAGGACTTTAAAATAATCCCCGCAGACGTCTCGTAAGACACCAAACACACTTATAAGTCAGACAAAGGCAAATATAATATTTATGCTCCTAACGCTATGTGTGTAATGGTGTGAAACTACAATAATATAACGTGCAGAAACCCTAACCACCTCACGGCCATAACTGACAACCACAAAACTGCACAACAGTACTACATAGTATCATCGGAATGAAAGAGCAAAATAGATAGCCTAATGTAAATACATCGCATAATAATTATTTAAAATCTTAAAGAAAACATCGTAAAAAATAAACATACAATATTTCGGTATCTCGAAATAGGCACTCAACTTTAACACGTATAGACATTTAAGTATCTTATCATTACGATATTTAACAAACACAGCTGTTATCATTCGTGCAAAAACGCAACAAACGTGGATTTCATATATAATATTATTTTTGTGTCTGTTTCGAGGTACCGACATAACATCAGGTAACGCGACGCACATCCTACTAAGCTTAAACTAACAAAAGGTTGTGCTGGGCGTCGGTGGGAATATTTGCCGAACATCCCGCGATTCAATAAATAATATGTCACGTGTATTGAAATGCAGGTTGGCGAAAAACGCGCGGGTACGCCGCGTGAAACACGCCACTCACCCGCTCGTCGTCCGCGAACGATGGCACAACTCGGCGCGCGGCCGCTTTGCGACCGGGCGACATAAAAAAACCTCTCTGTACACAAAGCTTACGAAAACTATTACATAATAAACAACGGCAAATATAAATCGTTTATATTCCAACAAAGAATCGCAACTACAGAGGCCGAAACATTATAGAGATTTTACCTTTTTACCGTAAACATAATAAGGGAATTAATAATAACTTTAAAGCATTAGGTGCAATGAGTGTTGACTCGGCTACGATTCGTAGCGATATTTCTTTGGCTTGCAACGTTTTGCGAACGATAACCTCCATCCCCGAGCTAGCGCGCGTCCCACTTGCCGAAATAATAGCACAAGCGTAAATAACGTAAACACGACATTCACTTAGGATCACAAATCACAACAACCTATAAACAGAATCACACCGATTCGGGACGAGACGCACGCAAGGCCAATATTTAATGAGCGACCGTAGGTTTGTTCTCGGTGGCTTTACCCCGATTACGGTTGCGCTTGCGAGGAGTAGGAGGTTGGTTCTCGGGCTACGTGTGACGTTTCGCGTGAAGTGCGAGGTGGTCGGAGCGGGAGAAGCAGCGCTCGCAATGACGGCAGCGGAATGGCTTGGCGCCCGTATGTTTACGGTAATGCCGCGTAAGCTCATCGGAGCGGGCGAATCGCCACTCGCAGCCTTCCCAGGAGCATTTGTATGGCTTTTCACCTGGAATGTAATCAACAGTCCTTATTAATACAGATATACTTTATACAAACACTATATAATAAAGAAATAAAAATAATTTAAGTACGTTAAGCTAACTTATTCAAAATATAAGAACATAAGCAAAAAAATAGCCGTCACGGGACACCTGGCACATATGAAACATCGTGTTCATACAAGTAATAGGCATAAAAGACAAAATTGCGACAGGAACTAAATACATAGCATAATGAAATTAACGCTACCTGCGAACAGTACCCCGCACTAAGTCTAACTAACAGCGCAACCCGCTTAGTTTGGTTCGATACGGAATACGGTGTGGCGATCTCCTCGCCAACAATCAAGTTTATGTGCGCCTATAGATGTTTCACATCAAAAATGGCGTAGATATCACAAAAACAATAATATTGCATCGTAATATCACTTAATGGATGAGCCTATATTAAAGTTTGACCCAACAATATCATGGCATTGATATTCTTAAATCCAGAACAATTTGATAACCAATTTGCAGCTATGCCTGGAATAGACCCTAGAGGGCTGATTCATTATTTTTGAAGTGAAAATTCTTTATCGACGCATGAGGAAAATTTCCTGTCACATTTTTCTGTTACGCGCCATATTTATTATATAGAAACTGCCCAAAAACTTATGTATTTATTTTTGTCGTTCCGGTGGGGTTCGTTATCCTGACCCGACGAACAATAGGCACATACCCGACGAACAATAGAACATAGGTCCGTAAGTGTATCTTTACGCCACGGTGATACTTAATGATACTTACGAAAGGACCTGGCCAGTTTGTGCCTAGTTGTCGATGGTAGTGTACAGTTACAATACTGTAATGATAATCAATCTAAAATATATTCATAAATGACCGTATGTTTTATTTTTACGCAGAACTCGGCAGAAATATACAAGTCTAAAAAGTTTTTTTTTTTTTTATTTTCGTTTTATTGAGACCTTCTCGCCATTTTCTGCACTGTTGCCACTTAAGCGATATTAGCCATAGGTTTGGCGATTTATGAATTTCAAGAACAATTTTCGGTGATATATTTTCGATACATTACATCCATAATACACTTAATGACAGTTTTATACACTTAATAACATTTTTATACTCTTAATAGCATTTTTTTAATTTGATTTATATTTTTTTTCTTATCTTTGATACATTTATATTTTTTTTTTGTAAATAATATCACTTCATTTTGGTGTTTATTATTGACAAGGTGGCAATATTTTAAGTCGCTGTCAGCCAATGTTCCCAACCATACGATAATTATTATCGATATCGATAGCGTTTTATTATTATCGTACATGTAAGAAGAAAGAGAAACAACGAAAAAGGATGTATATAATATATTTTTGTAAGTAATAATGTTTTAGGGAATAAAAACTGATATTGTTTATTATATATATTTTTATAGTATTTTCCGCGTTACAACTTTTTGGCTTTCAGCTTTTTCGTTATGAAATAAGTAGTAATTGACATACGATTTTTTTTTAATTTACAAAAGACGCCGAGTTCTGTGACTGTGAAACTTTTTTATTATTGTATTGATGATATTGAGGATACCCTAAATGCAAAAAAATCCTACTTGTACAAAAAATTGAAAAAATAGGCAGGGCGCCATAGAAAATTTACCCATGTCCTTTGCTGTTCGGTTTAACATAAGCTATCGTAGTAGTTTTAGGTAAGAATGCTAGATGGCGTTGTTGCTAAGTCTGTGCACTAGATGTTACCGCTTGTGTATTGAAAATAAATAAATAAGTTTACTGTTTGAATGTAAACACACAAGTGTGTAGGTTGTAACACGGACCCTCGATTGAGAAGCTGAGTCTCAATCATTAGGCTAACACTGCCTAGACATATTATTACTAGAAATATTTTATGTTTGTTATTAAAAGTTTCACTTCTGGCTTTTTCTGACTTTCGGACTTTTTTATTACTTATCACTTAAGTTCACCCACACTTAAGTTATCTAAGTTTATAAAGATGACAATTTTAGCTTCATAGTAATAACTATTCGTTCTCCCAATATATCAACCGACGTTTTCCCTGTCAGTCCTGTAAAGGCACTTGCGCTGTCCTATTTTTATTTAAATCATGTCGACTGAACAGATTCATATATCCAATTAAAGTCGATTGTGCAAGCTGATGATACTCAATCTGCCGCTGAATTAGCAGCAGCTTTTTACGTTAGCATCAAATGAATATTAGTTCATTTGCGTCAAATTGGCAAGGTAAAAACGCTTGACAAATGGGTCGCATCGAGGCATGCCTTGCACTGCTCAACAGCCACACAAAGAAGGAATTCTGAACCGCATTGTTACTTGTGACGAGAAATGGATCCTATTCGACAAACGTAAGCGCTCAGCAAGTTGGTTCAGCACCAAAAAAATGCCCTAAACGAAAACTCATCACAGCTTCTTACCAAACGGAATGAGTTTTGTCAGTCATTCGGCTCCATTGGTCCTGCATGACAACGTGCGATCTCATACTGCACAGCAGACGGTCTCTAAACTACAAGAGTTGGGGTTGGAAGTTCTCCGTCATCCGCCGTAC
>MOOZ01000219.1:353427-375907 GCA_002930495.1 Cecropterus lyciades | reverse complement strand
TGATCTAACTCCACTGTGGCTGACAGTCTTTTATTTCTTATTTATTTAACATCATTTATTTAAAACGATAATTACCAAAGCCATTGTTCAATATTTAACTGACGTTTCTATGTTCTGTTATTATTAATTCCATTTCAGTTCATGGTTTATTCTATATTTTATTTTATTATTAACAAGTAATTTGCTTTTGCTTTTAAGTTTTTAAGTATTAAAGAGTAATGCCATATGTATTAATGAAATTAAATCCAACTTAATTGATTTTTAACGGACTAAAAAAATCAAATTTAACAAAAAAAACGTGGGACGGATTATGAAAAATGTGACAAACGAACTACATATAATTTAAGTAATAAATAACAATACGTATGTGTAATGTAATGTATGTATCTGACACATACTTCATCATAGTTTAGCGCTGAATAAATCAAAGATCAGAAATAAGAACAACGCCGGTGCCACCACAGTTACGCCATCTAACTTTGATACTAGGTATATTTTTGGCCTTTTTTTAAAAGCGGAGAAATCCCCATGTAAATCCTTCTACCCAGGGGGTGTAAGAAGGGTCTGTCGAACTCCTACCAACTAAACCTCGGCTGCGTTCTTCTGGACGTTCGGTGTCGGGTCACGAGGAAGCCTTTGTACTAAATTCGCGGCCAAGTAATGTCGGTCTGAGCTGGTTTAACGCTAGTCACGTCCCGAAAGGAAGAGGCTCCTCTCAGGGTATCCCCTATAAAATAAGCGTGCAAAACACACACACGACATCTCGAGCCCTTATTACAAGATTTGTATTCCCCTGATTATACCTCCGTGGGCTTATGGGACTGAGAAAGAGATGCTTTCAGCAAAATCCGCTTTGCAACGTACCGTGCGCCTGCATCGAAGTGGCTGGGAAGATATATCATCCTCTCTGGCCCTCTCCGCCGCAGCTTTCGTAAGCATCACTGTTTCGCAGAACATTGCACCGCCTGCTACAACCTTTTGACCATATTGCGAAACACGGTCGCACCGTTTTACCTCATTCCGGTGGACCCTCTACTACTACTACCGCTTCAAATCTATTTGAGACACTGTGTAAATGAAAAGCCTTTACTGATAAATTACCTAAGTCCCTTGAATCAGTTATATATAAGTGAACACTCACCAGTGTGGGTGCGCTTATGAGCCTTGAGGTGCGAGCTCTTGGTGTAGACCTTATCGCAGGTCGGGAACTCACAGCGGTGCACGCGGCGGCGCGGGTCGGTGGCGTGCGGGTGAGTGTGGCGCGGCGCGTGCGGCCGGCGGGCGGTCGCCGGTGTGTTCATCGGCTCATCTGCAATTAGGTTGACCGTATCTTTGAGGATCTGTTGCAAGCTTTTACAAAAGATAAACCATATTTCTGAGTAGCTACAATTTACCTTTAAAAGAGGATTGACTTTATATATCTATCCTTCGGCGTATTAAAGAAATATATGTACATATATGCATGATAACCTCTCTGCTTTTGGGAGTATGTTAAAAGGAGTTGCCAGGAGAAGACAGCAGTCAGTGGAAACCGAAGAGAATTGCTTATATTATATAGTATATGTTTCTATATATTTTTAATATATAATATATAGTACTACTTTTATTCGTATGTTAGTTAAATATACCTGTAGGTATTTTCTTACTCATGGGTAATGGTAATGGTAATGATAATCTCAATGGTAATGTACTATCTGATTATCCAACCTTTCTTTAGCGTTTTACTCATGGAAGAAACGAAGTCAGACCTTCAAAAACCTCATAAATCATAAATAAGGAATTCTATATGATATAGAAATGGCATGTAGAACGAAATTATACTTATAAATATTTTGTGTGAAGCTTTCTCTAGTTAATAATAGTTTTCAATTCTACTGCTGAATGTAGGTTGTAGGAGTTATTTAATATTAACCTTAATTTTAGTACTCTGATGATGACCCCCATGTAACAGGTGGTTAAAAAAATTACAAGAAAAACACTTTAAACATACACATGTTGTCGTTATTACCAAGATTTACGTCACCCCTTCACCTGTTCCTATTTTATAATTTCCTGTACCATGCCAATTATGTATCCAATTTACCCAATGACTGAAATACACACTCAAAAAACAAATTTGCCCTTGAGATTAATTTAATTGCTACAGTTATCATTATTTTCCTTACGTTATAATTACTAAAATCTACGAACTTATTCCCGCGGCTCTGCTCACATTTACGGTAATGAGTATCCCATGTATTTAATCCAGGTCGAACTTTCGCCTTTACAATTAGTAAGACTTATTGTTAGTACAATATATATAATACCGTCTTATTTCAATTAACATACAAAGAGAATGAAATATGGCGATGTTGAGCATGTCATTGAGTGTTGAGTATGTGATATTGTTGCAGAGAGAAACACAATGAGCTGACCTCGATACTTGAGCGATTACCGTGCCACTAGCGAGGACTTTTTCAAAACTTTCTCCACAACATGCTCATGTTGCATACTTCAGATGATTTTAAATAAATATTTTAAATAAATAATGCGTTATGCCAAATAATTAGTTTGGCTACAAGCCATTGAAAGGAGTAATTGAGCATCATTGGAATTATCTGTAATTAACACGTCTCTTTAAGGATTTTTTTGGTTTGTTACTTAATTTTAATAATTTATTACATAATAAAGTTTTAATGTAAATTCATATCTACTTAATATTTACTACTACTAGACCTACAAAGTGTTGTAGGTTGTCGTGTATTGTACATTACGTTGTTGATTAACTAGAATAAATAATTTACAAGGTTGTAGAATGATTTTGGTTCAACCGAGGACTAAGGCGGACTACTGATTTCAGGTATAACACCTGTTCCGTATTTAGGTGTTAATAGATGTCCATGGGTGGCAGTGATTATTTGCAATCTCATTGACTGCTAAATCATTATCTACTTCAATAAAAAAATCCTCAAAAATATTCCTTTGCAATAAAGTTTTCAAGATACTGGTCAAGAAGTACAGGACCGCAGGGAGGCATTATTTATCAATTGCAAAAATCGCTAAACTTTGAAGGCTCGACATATGTTTGAACGGAGCAGGTTAAGAGAGTTTGAAAAGTCGACTATATAATAGTGGATTATAGATAGACTATGGATAAATAGATTTACCTTTAGGTTCATCGGAGTCACTGATAGGCTCATGTTTGATCGACGTCAGATTGGGCAGCCTGGACAGCGTGCTGGCTATTCTGGGTGTCGTGAGAGAGAACTTCGGCGCGGTGGTCAACCGAGGTGGTGCGATCAGCTTAGGCGCAGTGGTGAGCCTCAGAGCGTTGGCAAGCTTCGGCGCGGCAGACAGCCTGGGCATGGTGGGCAGCCTGGTAGTGGTACCAAACTTCGGCATAGTTGACGGCTTCGGTATGGTTGTGAACTTAGTTGCGGCCGGGAGTTTGGATGTCGTAGCTAGCTTAGGGGTACTCGCTTGCAGTCTCGGAATACTCCCGAACTTTATGGTTGACGGCAGTCTTGGAGCTGTCGGGACTCTCTGGCCGGGCACAAGGAGCTTCGGCGCGGGAGGCAGCACTGGAGCGGGCTCTGGTTTAGGCGGTGGGGGTGGCGGCGGTGGTGATGGAGGTGACGCCTCTGGGGATGTTGTCTTAGCCCATTCCTCCTCGACTGGTGGTTCGCGACGTCTCCCGCGCGGCTCTTCTTTGAGATACTGTTCCATTTCGTAACATGTCTGAAACAAAAATAGCGCTCGTTAGGCCGACTTTATACTTTCTATGGTATATGTATGAAAATTCCAATAGGTATTCAATTTTGTCACCTATTATGATATCTGTCCTGTCTTTATGCAGTGACTGTCAGTCGAACGTGATTGGGTTACGGCAGTGCGGATTTAATTCGCATTACACTGTTTAATTCGTTGTGGCCAGATAGCAACAGTTTGCATTGCCAATAGGTACAATAACCACAAAATATTATTGCCAGTTGATGCTCCGTAAAATCTTGTTAATCGAATAACGGATTTATTTGTGAAACACATCATTTACTTCTATCAGCGCAGCATGTTCTTCGCCATGTCATTTGTATTCTTGCATATGCAAATAAATGTATACAAATTATTTTATATTTATCAAATGCACCATATATATTTTTATTAATGTGGACTTAACACTAAAAAATTCAACAAGAATTCGTCAGTAAAGAAAAATATCGGCAGGTGCCATATAGTAGTGGTATTCGCAATAGCAAATGTATATGTATGTATGTGTGTAATGTATTAGACTTTTAAAATATTATACTATAATTTAAATTTAAATACATTTCAATTTACACAGTGTTATGTTAAGTGTTTGTAATAGATACGTTTACACTTCGTCGCTCCAAACAGAGATGGCGCGACGAGTAGCTCTTCGACTTGAACGCCTTCATTTTTGTGAATATTAACACGTTACATTTTTTAAATATAGGTATATTATGTATATTTATTTTTAATAAATGTAGTTTATTTATAATTATTAAAAATAATCATATGGTGATTAAAATGTTAACAAATCCTGTTTTGTCTGTCGATGATTTATTACGGATATTCCTTTGACTGGACAGGCAATTGGAGTATATGAGTATACTATATAAAGGCACGCTACTAATAAATAATACACGCTACTAATAATACACGTTAATAATATAATCAAATACATTTTACTTTACGAAGTGAGATGCTCATAGAAGTCCTTATATGCGTTGCTAAGCGCGTCATTTTGGTTCAAACTTAGTTTTGCCCGTCCGTTCATAGATGGCGTAACATGTTACATATTGATAAGGCTTAACATTATTTTATTTTTCTGTAATGTATATTGTTACATTAATTATACTGTGTACATTTTAACCACTAAATACACTGCTTTATGTACTGATTGTAAGTAAAAAATACAGCAATATTTGATGTTACTCTTTTGTTGATCCTAACTTAGATCATTCAAAGTAATTTAAATCTACAAATTTACTTAGGATTTCCCATACATTGACAGATCCAGGGTTTTGTTTTGTGACTTGTGACGGCATTCCTGTATTACGTCGATTGCGGCAAAAAAGTGTTCCTATTTCAGAAATATTTCTGAGGGATAGGATTTTAGCTCCTTATCTCAATTAACTAGATTATTTGAGCACAAAAATTCATACCATTTCTTTGTTTAAATTATAGTTCAACGTTACGTTCACATACGTCGTTCGTGATGCACACATCCAAATGCTTAACGCAATTAAGTTTTGCAACCAACACTAATTGAATGCGAGTAAACTTTACCAATTTAAACAAGTCATTACTCTACTCATTACTGGCGAAAAACATCGGTGGTTTACTTTTTCCATTACGTAAAGTATTGTTTATTTAATAAAGTTGGGGTTTCAGTTATACTGTATTATACTATTGAAATATGATTTTAAAATTAGCTACCATTGTTTAAGGCTTTCAAAAATTAATAACAGTCAGTCTGCCTGAAAGTGTTTTTTTTTTATTTAAACGTTTTGGACATGACTTTCACTCAAAGTGACTTTCAATACGTATGCTGCCTTCCGAAACGCGAAAACGGTATCTCAACGTACAATGTTTTTTTTTTATTTTCATGGTTTTGGATAGCTTAAGAAATGATGCTACAAATTATGATTTAAGCCGATTGACGGTAACGTTGTTTAAAGATATTTAAAATGTAATTTGAAAATATCCTGTCTCTCCATTTACTATGCGATACAACGAAACTTACTTCAAATGAAATACCGCTTTTGTATCTGAGAGTATGTATATTGTAAAAATCGAAAAACGATTTTCGCAGACTAATTTTCGCAGGTAAATATTATATTATGGCATATATGATTATTACGAATGATAACAAATAGGAATTTATAAACACTACATACTAAGTAAAAAAATATTATTATTATTAATATTTTAATTCTACAATACTTAGTACCAAATTGATTATGCGTACCACTTATACTACGGTGTATGACTAAGCCGGTATTTTTATTTAAATCACTTGGATATAATATTCCGATGCATACAATAGCACCCATTATACTGAGCCCACGTTTTCCTATAAGGTTCAACGCACTCGACCAAGGTTACCGTAGTAGTAACAAAGGCGCAGGGCACTACTCCACTCCAAACTCCGTTTAACGGTACTCAGTTAACCCTTCGCGTTCGACCGATGTTATCAAAAGGGAACTAAAGGCCCGATACACGATGATGTAACGTTTAATAATAGAAATCCCAAAACTTGTTATTGTAAGCTCAAATTTATTCGCAACAATTCTACCTTTATCTATCTCGGTATTAAATTTACCTTATTATGATCAATATACCTGATATTACACTCATTATAAATCGGGAATAATAATTACACGCGACCATAAATTATATGGTTTTTCGATTTTATTATATTGGCAGGCAAAGGCTCAACAACAGTCAGAGATATACAATCATAATGTCATACATATAATGAAATGACCTAATTCCTTTACAACTATCTCCTAATCTACAGACATAATGTCATTTAGCGCTGAGGAGAAATTATCGGCTGTATTGGAGTTTGTATCAACAATGTTGGCCCTCATTCGGGAAGTCTTGATAAGTACGAACAAGAAGTTACTGCTGATGGAACTATTTATACTTTGTCTTTAAATTGCACAGAACACTAGTTTGTAAGAGTTCATTAAATTGTTTTAACGTCTTAAATGAACTTTGTATATAAAGTTTGAGCTTATTTTCGTTCGAGGATACTAATTAGACAGGTTGGGTGCAAGGTGTACTTACGTAGTAATATGAGGTTCATAGAACCGATTGTTTGGAAAGTTAAATTGAAAATTTGCGTTTAAATTAATAGTTTGACGGATGTGGAGACTCAAACATCGGTACTTGAATTCTAATTAAATCCCTACAATATTATACTAGACGAAACTAATAATTAAAGAGCTGCGGGCGGAAGATCGAATAAAACTGAATCAATTGTAGTGACTACGATCATTTATTTATTGATTTGTCGATTGAAAAAAAATGAATTAGGCTATGTGATTTTAACATGTTCAAGACTAAAACCTTTTTGAAAAGTATGTATTGATCACTAAACATGTTGTAGTTTTTGGATACTATTAAGGCATCACGATTCTCAAATGTTTACACTCTTATGAGCTTCTCTGCAACGTCACGACACGGCACGACACTGGCATCACAGATATTACATATGTATATGCAAATAAACGTCACAAGTGTAATATACTTCGCGTGTTAAAAGGAGAGAGCAAAGTTCTCAGGGATAATTAATTCTTCATCGATTACAACTTGCAAAATTACTTAATTAGATTTTTATATAAGTATCCGAACGCTACTACATATTAAATTTAACCAATTCAATATACAGTACTTTATTTCCTATAAAACGAATTCCAAACCAAACTACCAAAGAGAGAATGGTTTTGGTAGTTTAAATACTACTATGATTAGTTAATATTGACTATTCTTTCCCCTTTATTTTTATACTATCGTTTCATCTTGACAGCCGAATCCGCGTCTCAATATCAAATTCAAAAGTTGAGAGTGCTGTACCCTTAGTACGAGTTCATCTTGTTTCGTCAAAGCAATCATTGTCTCCACTCCACGTTTTTCTTATCGTTTTCGGTCATACTGTGCAATGTACTTTGAAATTATGGTCGAAAACATAAATAATGATTGTTATAAGGCAACTTAATAAACTCGTTTCAAAACGTGTATTCACTTGCACGTGATGTGTGAAAACCGAATTGTATTGAATATTTCCGAATAAAGCACATAACGCTACAGAGATGCAAAAAACATGTAAAAAGTAAATTGTATAGCATGCATCAAATAATATTGCGATCATTATATTAGGAAAATAGATATCTAGTTCATTAAACATTTTCCGACATAACAATTTGACAGTTTTGCTTATTTGTTAAACGTAGCGCATCGTATCGTAAATATTAATTAGTCATTTCCATCGTTGTCATTAATTAGTTTCGAATACTAATTGTGGAAAATATGTGATGCCAAGCGTTTATCACGCCTAAAATGCGATGTTCATATCTATAACCTATATCTATATTATATATTTTTTGTAGTCTATATATTATTTTTATATTATAAAGCTGAAGAGTTTGTTTGGTTGGTTGAACACGCTAAGCTCAGGACCTACTGATTCGAATTGAAAAAATATTTTGTGTTGAATAGTCCATTTATTGAGCAAGGCTATACGCTATGACATCACGCTACGTTTGTTTGTTTTTTTCTTAAATAGTAGCCGGTGAAATCGCGAGGCACAGTATGAAAGAATAGATAATGAACCTTTCAGACGATTACCTTTAAAGAGTTTATTATCTCAATTTTGGTGGAAGTTCTGCCTTAACCCTCGACAGGTATATAGTAACTTATACTAACAATATAATTATGAAAAACGTTATTATGTATTAAATTATGTATTAAATTAATTTTTTTATTAGGGTTAAGTGATTATAAGGATAATAAATTTAAAAAAATCTTTTCCTGTTATTTTATTTAACGGTTTTTATAACCTGATTTTTAGTTATCGGAGCTTATGATCAAGTGGCTATGGATAATTAACTCTTTGATTTCTACCGCTGGACATAATTGGACTCTATTGGAGTTTTTATCAATAGCCACCGCGGCTGGTATACATGTTGGTGACCTAAGTGAATTGATGTTACACAGGAAGATGCCGCTGCCCATCTCTTGGATTTTGTGCCTTAGTTGTTTTCTATAGCATCTACAGGAAGAGAGGAAGAGGACTATTCAAGATAGATACCACGCGTCATACATGGATAATTGTCACCGAACCCGAATGGTGTTGATACTCTATTGACTCCAACAATTTTTAACTTAAGATTACGTACTTGACTAAAATTAAAAGTAATACCTCCAATTTTTTAATTTTATAGGCATGAAAAACGATTTTAAATCATAAAAAGTATACTGTAGGATAATGTGACATTTAACTCCACAGCGGTACAAATTCAACAGAACATAAAAATACGTTCCTAATAACAAAAAAAAAAGCTTATAATATATAATTATAATTCGCCTGTGCCGTATGCTTAGCGTACTTAAATAAAGCTTTTCTAGTCTCGTGAATTTTCGGAAGACGACTTTTGATTAAACCCGGAGATGTACGGTAACTATCTGCGATTTTATCAATTTCTTTATCTAAAAGCCTATATTGCCAGCAGTGTCACAAAGTCTAAACTAACTCGCTATCGCGGTAAAGTTTGACACAATGTTTCATTGAAAAGTGGGAAGCGTGATATTTAGGTACAGAATGAACATGGAAACGTTTTCGCACATATAAAGTTAGACAGGAGTTGACAACAATTTCGCTGCTAGCTGGACAAAATGAACGTATGGTGTAATATAGAGGAATATAATAATTATTATAATTAAACTGATTGGCTATTGTTTTAAAATCGTTCGCAGTACAGCGCAATGGCCGAGCTTATATACATGCTTATGCACAATTTTTTTATATCATAATAATGTTTAGCCTATGATATAACATTTGGCAATAATATTTTTGAATGCAATAAAATAAAGGTCCTAATTTCTTAAAAAAAAACGATAAAGAAACAAAAGTACCTACTGTTATATAAACACAAAACAATAAAGAACTATTTTTTTTTTACGCAATTTTTAGTAAATGTTTAATAAAATTTATTTAAGAG
Organism: Cecropterus lyciades; assembly: GCA_002930495.1. Taxonomy (NCBI): domain Eukaryota; kingdom Metazoa; phylum Arthropoda; class Insecta; order Lepidoptera; family Hesperiidae; genus Cecropterus; species Cecropterus lyciades. The sequence goes on along the minus strand of MOOZ01000219.1, from coordinate 366,182 downwards.
AACAATATTTAACGAAGCTCTTAAATGCAAATTTAACGACAGCCTTCCAGTATCTGAAACCCTTCTCTGCAACTCACGATACGCCCGAGAGGTTACCACATTTTTCCCAGATAAGCATGGGATACAGTATACAGATTTATACTTATATAGGTTCGGTAAACCGCAGTTCTCAGAACTGTCAGGTCACACATGGCCACCCTACATAGCTGGCGTCTTCCGTCGCGCGTGAGTGACTTTCACAACTGCCTTTCGAAGTTTCTCGTTATATTTCCACGGTCAGAGAAAAACGCATTGTACTTACAGTGCATTGATTAGAGCCCTATTAGAAATTGCACACTTTCAATACGTCGACAGACGAAATGAAAATCGAAATGAGATTCCCATATTCGCCACAATCCTCAAGTATAATGTACATATCACGTAGACTTATATTGAGACAAGTACAAAATATGCGTAGTTCTCCAGGTGGTAGAAACAGTGTCGTTCGACCAGAGTACCACCGCCGCACCTATTTCAAGCGTGAAGCAGTTCTTGCGTTTCGTTGGAAGAGTGTGGTTGCCGACTCATTTATGAAGCGACGATCTCAGTCGTCGGGAGTAGCAACGCATCTGTGATCGACTTCAGATAGAACCCCTATCTGCTATATAAGGTTGCTTACAAATGTCCATGGGCGATAGTAATCACTTAGCATCAGGTGGACTCCATGCTCGTTTGTAATTTCAATCTGATAAAAAAAAAACATCTGCAAACCTAAAGACGAATAAAATTCTAGCGATAATTATTTATAAATGTATGTAATAAAAGAAAAACCACACAATTTATATTAAAGTCGAAATTTGCCCAAGACATTATATTGAATATTTGTAGTCTTTAATCCTTTTTAACACGCCTTTATAATCTTGGGTTGTATTTATGTAACGGAATCTTTGAACGCGATTTTTACCCACTTTGAAACATCGGATTAAGTTGAAACTTTCAAGCTTATCAAGGACCGATGACAATACAATATTCTATATATATATTATTTGTGAGATGTTTTATAATGACAATAGTAACCTTAACACCTAAGTTCCTCAATTTTGATGCAAGCTCTATAGCTCGCATCAAAATTGGGGAACTTTCATACAAACTTTCACCCCATATTTAACCCTTATAGAGGTGGATATATAAAGACATATATATATATATATATATANGAAACTGGTATGGGTGAAATTTTGTATGAAAGTTCCCCAATTTTGATGCGAGCTATAGAGCTTGCATCAAAATTGAGGAACTTAGGTGTTAAGGTTATTATTGTCATTATAAAATATCTCACAAGCACCCCACGCTTTTTTACGATAAAAAGTTTTTTTTCATATCGCTCTATTTTTTTACTCAAAGAAAATTATTTTCGATTTTTCAGTTCAGCTTGTTTCAAAAGCGTGCTTTTTAAGTTTTTTAAACTATTATTTATTTACGAAAATATAAATAAAAAAGAAGAAGTCCCCAATATGTTACTAGAGCGATATGTGCAAGGTATTTACTTTAACATTTTTGTAAGCAATGTTATACAACACTTTATGTTTTAGATTTTAAGTCCTATAAAGACTCGGTAAGTTATTTTGACATGTTGAAAGATAGACAATAGAGCGTCCCTCAGAAAAAGCTTTTATAAACTGTCGGTATCTATTAAAGCAAGTTTAACATGACTATAATAACATAACAGACAAGTTTACCATGACTTTATTACCATAACAGACAATAGGTACCTATGGAGCATAATAGTATTATTATACAAATACACCAATTTTTTACCAACAACAAATTACCGTATTTAATTATGTATGGTGCAGATTCAAGCATTCACAAATTCGTCTTTCACAGCACGATATTGTGTAGAACTAACTTTTACAGGGGTTCTTAGCTTAGTCACGAAATAACAATAACGAAGTACTTGAAAAGTCGCAAAGACTTGTCATTCAATGTTATTTACACAAATACATACCATTGTATCAATCTTGGAATGTTTCCAATTTTGCGTGCCCACCCTTCTCGAACTGTCATTCGCTAACTACCCTGTAGACTTGTCATATGAAAATGACAAGGCAGTATCTAATTCCAAGGAATAAATATTTTGAACTACATTTATCGTGGATTTGAAATTTTCTTATTATTTATTCAGGTCTTGACTTATCAAGCAGCTATAGCCTGGGAAAATAGATTTCACCGAAATGTCACTTCCAAACGATCTATACTAAATTATTCACGATAAAGATAGTTTCTTTCATTCTTCCAAACAGAATAAACAAGTAGAAAAGTGTTTTTACAGTTTATTTTTTCTATGTTCTTACAGTTACTAGGAATATCACGTAAAAACACGTGACGCATAACTTCCATATCTTTGTAACAAATATTTAAATTCTATGTAACATTTATATTGTAACACCTACTTCTAGCGTGAAGCGGGTCTTGCGTTTCAGGGGAAGGGTGTGGTTGCCGGTTTACTCGACCATCTTAGACCTCAGGAGCAGCGACGCATCTGTCATTGACTTCACTTAGAACCCCTATTTTACCACCTCCACTTACCATCGGATGAACTTCATGCTCGCTTGCTACTTCAGTCTCATAAAATGTTTTGTATATATCTCTATTGTACTTATGTTATGTATTTATATGAAGGTAAAGACTTATAGCGTCTAAAATCGCACACAAAATTTAGTCCTTTAAAGGAATTTGTCTTTGGTAATAAAAAGTACTAGTAAATGAGAGACAATGTTTAATCACCAAATCTAAAAGATACAAAGTAAGTACAAAGTGTATTTAAAGTGCTCTTTATATTCGATGCGAATGAGTACAATTTCAAATTAGTTCAGACTTTGTCTTGCGCTCAAAGCGAGGTTCTTAGTGTTAAGAACATACAATAGACACGAAATCAATAGAAAAATCTGCGCTACGTAATTCTACGCTAGCGTCAGATGTAATAGTGCTGGCGATTTGACTGAAAACGGGTCAGCTACAGGGAAACTTAGTTTCACGAAGTGCTCGCAGCACTGACTTGTAAATAGTTGATAATTTTACTGTTTACTTGATGCGCTCTTGGCAGCGATGAAACACGGACTCAACTGGCGTTTCTTCACAGATGGATTTTCATATTTATATTTATTATTATAAACACGGTTTTCGTTATACAAATGTAATCAAATATGCCGTAGTTCACAACTTTTAACTCGAAAAGTCCTTTATTCGCATATCTCCTATCCAAATTTATAAAAACGTAAAATAATGCTTTTATAGCTAAATGTAGGTATGTATTTATTATACTTTCGTCATTTTTATAAAAAAGAAATGTTATGGTTTACGTAATACCTATTCCATGATAAGTAGATAGCTATTGGAAAAATTAAAATTCCATTAGCGTTTCCCGTTAAAATCTTTTCAGAAAAAGACCCGTGATTCACGAGTAAACAAAGTTGTAGAACGTTTGAAGAAATGGGTACTAGACGTTGGTTAACTGGTTTACATTATGCAGAAGCACGCACGGCCTACTTAAATATTAGTTATCCGATGTGTCAAATGAAATCGCAACCCTTTTGTTCGAAACTAACTCAAGCATCCTTTTATTAGATTTGTCGTTCATAAAATATTTTTTCAGTTCGTCCTTTTAATCCTTTTGTATTCAGTTTTGAAGTAATACTCTGTTTGATAAAAATAGAATTATAATATATTATTAGCTAAATGTCCATATTCATACCAACTTCAGATATATCATTACAATTAAATGATATACATAAAAGTAGTAGATAGAATTACGTGTCATTAAAAGAAATAATACTTTTCTCGCTAGAAAAATACTGGCCTAGAATGCTCTGAGACTATTAAAACTCCACCGAACGAACCTGAACTTATTTTTCAAAAAACGATAAATGCGCGTCGTTCGTTTAAAGTTGCGGAAAGTCATTCAATAAAGAGCACTCTATTCCGCTTTATCATCTCGTATTGCGAATACAAAACTAACGTTATTTGCAATAACGTTATTTACACGAATTAGCAAAAGAATTAATTAAACGCGCTTATCGTTTTCCAAACTGATTGCTCATTTCATTCGCCTTTCGTGAATTAAAGGGAATCTCTTTATTGTTAAATGAAACGAATCTTTTTCATATCATGTCCGCTTCCACTGAAAATATTGTTGTATCACGAAAATCGAGGTTAAATTATATGTAAATATCACTTTAGCGAGGTAATGTAACAACAGATATTATTTTACATTCATTGAGTGTAAAATTCTGTTAACATTTAAACCTTACTAATAAATTTTAAGTTAGTTTTAATTTAATACTACGGTTGAATTAAAATTTCCTTCTTGCATATTTTTTCACACGGACAGTTGCTTTTTGGTGATAAACTATGTCTGGTTCTAAAGCGTTCCAAATCATATTCGGTTAGATTTATATTAATATGGAATGCCTAGAAGTAATACTGTCCTTACACCACACCACAGCTACACTGCTATCGAAGAAAAAATTGGTGTTACACATTGATACCCAATCTTATGTCGCTCTAACTTTTTCTAATATTTCTTTAACGATTGTTTTACGATTTGTAATACATGGGCATGTAAGTAATCTCCTTACATTTGGGAAAAAATATTGATTTGTATTGAAATTTGTTCATTTAAATCTCTACTGGCTTCATTTTATTTTTAAAGCTTTATGTTTTTGGCTTCATTCATCTTTTTTGCTTGATATTATTGATACTATATTAATATTATAAAGCTCACCATTGCTTCATTGCGCTAATCTCAAGAACTACTTGTTCGAATTGAGAAATATTTTTGAGTTGAATAGTCCAATTATTGAGGAAGGCTATAGGTTATATAACAACACGCTATGTTTGTTACTTTGTTTATTAGCAGCTAGTCCAATATATTTTTACTTACACATGACAACGCTTCATAGCTGCAATATTTTTAACGTTCGACTCTTGGGTAAAGGGCTCTTCCCACAACTAAAGGAGAACTCAAGCATACTCTACTACGCTGCTCTAATCCATAGTAATAAAAATTAAAGTTCTGCATATTTGCAAAAAAGTAGTTTGGAGGTCTGAGAGATACTACAAATTCCTATAAATTTTAAAACGTTTGTCTGTTTGTTTGTGTGTTCAAAAACGTATCAAACAAGTAAAACGCATATTTAGTTTTAAGGATTGAAGGTATGTAAATAGTCCAAATTTTAATTCAATATTAATCTTTGTTGAATTAAAATCCATCCACGCTGTCAAAAGTTAATGTTATAATACATTATAAAAGCGAGTGAAACCACAGGACACATCTAGTGAATAACATACCAGTACAACTATGTTTTGAAGTATGTTGGCTGTGTAGTGATACGTTGTTAAATTTTCGCTATAGAAAATTTATATTACGCTAACTTACTATGTTCGTCATTACATGCATGGCGGAGTTCAAAGTAAGTTCGTAACGTTAACGCTTCTTATGCCTTAAAGTTCTGAACTTCGAGCTTAACTTGAGCAGTTTACGTAGATAACCAACGATAAGAAAAAGGAAAAATAGCATATATACCAACGATAGGGAAAAGGTTACACTAGTATTGAGATTTTTTTTGCGTTCTGTCTACCGTCGATTTGATTAGATATGGAATTGCAGCCCTTCACGAAGTAAGATCTTCGAGAACTCGAGTCGGTAACTGGCAAGTATCCAGGGATCCCATCAGACAGCGAACTCTCATATCGAAGGTTAAAACCTTCTTCGAGCTTTGTTCTGGAGCGTTGAGCCAACAGAAAAGTTGTTTTATATCCTGACCCTACACCAACAGACATACGTCTGTTTTATGTCTAATGGCCCAATCGACCTCTTGCAATATAAATATTTCTATTTTTCAACACTTGCGGTATATATGCATATTTTTATACTAAAACCAAATGTCTTGTGTCTATAGGTACTTGTAAATGCAAAGATTAAAACGAGGGAGATAGTCACTACAAAGTTTGTTTGGTTTCGATTTGTTGATAGTTTTGCATTTGTCTTTAGAAGCTTGACACACATAGATGCTATTGGCCTCAATCATTGGCCCAATATACAATTTCACGAAAGTTGAGTAGAACTTAGGCTAACCGCTTGGTCACGACCCGACGTGATAGCGACTACTAAGAGCAGGGCGACAATATTAAATAACGATGTATAAAAATGTATGAAGCCTCCGATGAGTCCGCGAAGAAATAAGAAGCAGACAGGGAAAATTAAAGGCGGCCAAACGGAATGCGACAAGCATAGAGAAGTGATAATTCATAAAAAATAATCTTTTGGCAATTATTAAGCGGAACATGGTTACAGAATAATTTATTCATGTAATGCAACTTTTACGACTCATTTTAATATATTTAATATTATATAATATATAACACATGTTTGCCTCAATTACCCCAGGATAAATTTTAAATACTGTTTGAATTATTGTGGGATAAAATGAAACAATATCATCAACAAAAAGTAAGAATAATAAAATTGGTAAAGGGTTTATTTTTTTAAATCAATTTATCGACTTAATATTGACGCTAAGGCCCTGGCATGTTCAACGCGCCACTCGTAAATATCGCGTCGCTTATCGCGCCGCTCGTCTGGTAGCTCGATGCTCGTAGCCGAGCGTTAACTTTCAACGCAATCAGTTCACTCAATCAGAAAAATGTGTACGGCCAACTTCGCCTGGAAAGCTAAATGGAGGGCCACAAAAAATTTGCTTAAAGCGTCATTTTAAAATTTATGCGTATTTCAGTTTCGCTACAATTTTTAAATTTCGTGGCCTTATAAAATCATACAAATTTGTTATTAACGATCAACGCTAAAGCTTGCAGCACAGAGCGATTGACGCTTGAAACAATTCTTTCGTGGCCCTCGGTTAACTGAACAGTTGCGTCACTCGGACGCTCCAACTCCGTATTATTATGGTATTTTTGTCGGTGACTCATCACCAACGCTGCCGAATACTTTGTTAGGGCTGATAACTTTGTCGTTTTTATGTTTGCGTGAAATTATTATTTTACCCTGAACAGGAGTGGATTTGTATCCGATATAAGTATTGTTATTATCAAACAAAGAGCCATATGTTATTATAGTTAAGTAGTACGGGTGTAACAGGTAATTATGGGTTTCTTGTATTAGTTACTTATTTTCTTTGTTAACCAAAACAAGCGCAGTATAACATGGAGACCTTTGTCTCGAAGTGGACTTCCAAGAATAATTTATGTATTCTACTTAAGCACAGGGAATCATTATATATTTAGAGTATTTTAATAGGACGTCGTGGATCGATGATGACCAATACATACAAATACTATTTTCTTGTCATTGTGCGTCTGTTTGAGCTAACTTATACACTACTTGAACCCAACTTTTCTTCAACAGTCATCTCCGTCCAGTTCCCGACAATTTCTGAATTTCTTTGGGCATAAATATTATTAAAAATGCGTAGTCTTATTATAAATTAAATATTAAAAATTATATGACAACCATTAAGTGATGCTGATGTAATGTATATGTACCTACATGATTTTCGGCTGTCCATAACGCAATGTATGGACACAGACACAATGGGTTCACAAACGTTATCCTCATTAAATTGTAACTAAGGGTCTCGCATTAATGTACGCATGTTTATAAATGCACACGATATCCAAAAATGAGACAGGCTTTGCATTGTCTACGGCTCCAAAGTGAATAAACAAGCAAAAATAAATTGAATAAGATTAGGGTTGACTGATGAAAATGTTAAAATTGTTACTGACTGCACTATAGATCATCAACCCATTACTGCTCCACGGGCACAGATATCCACTCGGGCACAGATATCCAAAAATGAGGGTTCAGGTCATAATCCACCATGTTGGCTAAGTATGGATTAGTAGGTTTCAAACGACTTTAAGACCTTTTTCTTAGACATACGACTATACTTTGGTTTTCTCTCAACGTTTTTCTTCGCTGTAAAAGCAAGTGATATACAATTTTAATACGGACATAAATACGAAAATCATAAGTATAACCTGGGATTTGAACTTCGAACTCCCGTTTTGTAAAAGCCGAAATGTAACTGATTTAAATAAATGCCGTAATCAAAGGCTTGCATAGTTGACTGCATCGATATGACGGGACCTTACGCAAAGTGTTTTTGAGGGCGAGACTTTGATTATCTTGTCCTTGGAATCACGAGAATGTCTATTTTAAGTTAACTTTTTTTAGACACAATAGAAAACATTACTGTACTTGTACGCTTATCCGAGGTAACCATCGCTCACGTAGATGTCTATTATTTTATTGTAGTAGCACAACTTGACTTTAAGACAATTTACATAGCAGCACTGCTGAATATAAAATACGGTTCAGACAATTACCTTAGTGTGCGTTAACCTTTGTCACCCTTGCCAGACTCGAATTCTATCTTTTTAAGTTAGAGTTATGATATTTTGTAGTGTTTCGATTGTCAGTACTTCTTGTAATATGATGAATTTTTGTGTATATATTGTTGAAATCTTCAACAAATTTCGCTGAATTTATCGTTTTTGACAAACTCTAATTAAACACCTAATTCCAAAACAATGTAGGTATATCACGTATAGGTGTAAAAAAAACTAAACAACCCTACGGTCGGAACCCAACGTTTTGTTTACGTTATGGTACCTATAAATTTGGATCACTGTTTACATTGTAACCTGTAAACGTAAAACGAAGTGTCAGATTTACTATCAGTGCAATACACGAGTCAGTCTATGGCGTGTGTTTCAGTGTCTGTCGACAATCTAACAATACTAACTGTGCTTTACGTTACTTTCATGTTACTTGTTGAAAACAAGACACAACCACAAACTTCAGTTTTACAAGTCGCATGTTTGTTTACATGATAATTATTCTTTATTTTAATTAAGATTTAATTTAATAAATAACAAAATAAACTCGACGACCCGCGTGGTGGAGCGGTTACCATACCGGTCTGACACGCAGTGGGTCCCGGGTTCGGTCCCCGGCCAGACTGAAATTTGAATGATGAGTTTAGGTTTCTGTTCTGGGTCTGGGTGTTTGTGTATTCGTCTTTGTGTGTCCATGGCACCCGCGACACAGGATAAAATCCTACTGTGGGGCTATGAGTGTAGAAAGCGTGTTTTTTTTTTAAACTGAGGTTAAGCACAAAACACCTTTTAGTGTTTTAGATTAATATAAGCAAAGTGTATAAGTATATTTATATACCTTTACTTGCTTTTACCCACTGCTTCGCTTTCTGTTTCAATTTTTTTATAAACATTATCCTTTGTTTTTTCTAATACCGCAAAGAATATGTGTACAAAATTTCATAATAATCGCTTGAGTAGTTTCGGCGTGATATCGTAACAAACAAACTTACATTCACATTTACAATATTAGTAAGGATAGAAATTCAGTTTGAAGCTTTAATGTATTGATTTGTAATTTTTATACCAAGTTTTATTCCTATTTATGTGTTTTGTAAACTTATGGCAGAGTTCTCTGGGGAATATCTGACTAAACAACAGCCTGGGCGTATATATATAGATATATATGTTATGTATAATGTTACGAAAAAAATTTTTTCATTTCAAACAATTTGCATTGATGATTCAATACTATTTAATGTAGTGTAATCGAATTAGGTTATTGAATTTTATTGATTCATTTTTTGACGTTTGCATCATATATCAAAAACGTCGATTCTTCCAATTTTTTTTTACAACCGGCAGCAATATCGTGTTTGTACGCTCCATTGATATGAATGATATCGCAACTGATAAACTGTTGCAAAATGCAACAACAGGACGATAACAAACATCAGTAGGTGCGGAACAGATAAATACATGTTTTAATAATGTCAATGTTAAAGTGTCCTCTAAATAGATCCCTAAAACATAAAGACGAGAATTTAATTGCTTATATGGCTTAACATTGAATACGTAATCATTTAAATATAATGTACGATTTACCCCGCGACGTTATGTACGATAAAAAGTATTATATTTTAATCCAACCTATAAAATATCTGAGTGCCAATTCATTAATATCCAATTTGTTTGTGCGTGAAAGAGTAACAAACACATACGTCTTCACAAACTTTCAAAATAATATCATTTAAATATCTTAAGCCGAGGAATTTGTAACAATAGTAAGATTTTGTAACATATACAAATAAAAGAAATAAAAAAAAAAATCAAAGACGAAGTATAATGATAACAAATAGGTATAGTAGATGCTGATATATACTTATGTATATCAGCATGAAAATTGACACGGTATCTACTTTATCCGTGTCAATTATCATGGTTTGCGAACGCGTCTTTTCTTAAAGAAATTAGATTTTTGAAAACATTATCTCTTGCTTGTGATTATTCGACTTAGGGTTCTTACGGAATATTTTTGAAAAAAAATGATTCCACGTTATCGTCTATATTTAAAACATGGTACCTTCTTTCCTACGTAGTAAATATCTATAATCTATATAACATGCATGTCAATGTAGAATAAGTCATCGATTAGCTTTTACGAGTCAATTAAAAAATAAGTTTAAATACTACTAATAAAACATTATGGAAGGAAAATAATTAAAATTGTTCATATCATTATTTCTGAAGGTTAGAACCCCTTTAATTAACTGAATCAAGTAACCTCGATAAATTAATACACATTAAGTACAATAAATAAAAGGGAATTTAAAGCGTGTCTACGTTTTTAGAACCTAAAAACTACTTTTACAATGAGCTAAATGAAAACTTTTTGATTGATTGATAGGCATTGTGCCAATAACAGAATACCATTATTCGTTTTTTAACCGCAATTAACGCAACTCCACAATGGCACAGTACTATTAGTAACGTAAATCTAAAAAACACTTCTTTTGAACCGTCTAAATAAAAAATGATAAGTAGAACTTTTTATGTAACTTGGAAACTGATCGCTTAATCTTGACCTAAGCTCGGCCGGACTCTTAATCCCTGGTTATAAATTCTTTGAGGCTCCGGAAATTGTGAAACCGATTAGTCTCAGACGGCGCAGACGGCGGGTAACCGCTGGATGCAGTGGACTCTCAATGGCTGATAGATACATAGATAGATTAGTCTTAATCTCGTTCGCTTTCTTTAAAAGTTTCGATAGTATTTGAACACTAATACCGGCTGACTTTAATATGTGGAAATCTTAGTCCTCAGAAGAACTTCTGTTAAATGTGGTTAGTTATGGAGATGCTTATGTCCTAATTTAGTTTAAAAAATGTCATCCGTGTATAGGTAGCGATTTTTACTTTCATATATTGTTAATTTATTTATTATTTATGAACGACTGAGTTCATTAGACACATCTGCATATAAATTACATAAGATGATCAGATGACAAAAAATATATAAAGACTTACCACAGTCAAACTGCATATAAAGACAATTTATTCTAGTTTGATCAACATGCAACAAAAAAAAATAATAGATTAATTGAAGGTCTAATTGTAATTTATTAGAAGAAAACTGAGTATTCAACTGATAGTTTAATTACTAAGCATTAAGAAATAAGTAATATATTATAAAATAATTTAAGTAAAACACGATTTACAATAGGTACATCTTCTAAATATGAATTTAACCTATTACTTATTATTATAGAGTACTAGACTAGTCCCGTGGCTCCGTGCTCTTCGGTCATATTTATCACCATAATGAATATCCTATGATTTAATTTAGATCATAAACTATCTGTATGCGTAATTGAGCGAAATCAGACCTGTTGGTTTTGCGTGAACGAGTAACAAACACACACATCTTAATATATATAAATTACGTGTCACGTTGTTTGCCCGGGGTAAACTCAAGAACTACTGAACCGATTTCAATCAAATTTGCACACCTTGTGCAGTTTGATCCAAATTGCAAGATATGATAAATTATATCTATACAAATTACGCGCCACGTTGTTTGTCCGCTATGGGCTCCTAAACTACTGAACCGATTTGGATCAAATTTGTACAGCGTAAGCAGTTTGATCCAAATTGATAGAATATCTTATATCGATACAAATTACGTGTCACGTATTTTTCCGCTATGAACTCATAAACTACTGAAACAATTTCAATAAAATTTGCACACCGTGTGCAGTTTGACCCAATTCGAGAGATAGGATAGCTTATATCTTATATAAATTACGGGTCATGTTTTTAGTCTGCTATGGACTCCTTAACTACTAGGTATATAGGTAGGTATATAACTGCGACCATGTTGTAATCTGTTGGGTGGTATTTCTATTAGATGCTTTTAGGGTTCCGTACTCAAAGGGTAAAAACGGGACCCTATTACTAAGACTCCGTCGCCCGTCGGTTCGTCTGTCCGTCTGTCTGACACCAACCTTGTATCTCATGAACCGTGATAGGCAGACTGTTGAAATTTTCACAGATGATGTATTTCAGGCTTCCATACAACAAGTGTTTTTTCGGGTCTGCTAGTATATATATATAATATTATAGAAGTAGCAAACGAGCAGCAGCAGCCGACCTGAAGGCAGGTTAGTGGCTACTGCCGCCCATGGACATCTGTAATCAACCCTAGGTAAGAGCAAAGTTTCACCTAAGGTTAGCCACAGATGCGTTGCAACCCCTGAAGACTAAGATGGAATTCCTCGGAAAAGTATGTCTCTCTTATCACACCCTTCAGACCAGAGCACAGCAGCGCATAACACTGCTGTTTTTAGGCAGAAATAGGTGTAGCGGTGGTGCTTCCGGAGT
>MOOZ01000219.1:317275-327445 GCA_002930495.1 Cecropterus lyciades | reverse complement strand
TTGGACGAGAAGATACCACGTAATTTTCCGAACGCAGCCCAGCCGACTTGGATTCTTCGAGTGACCTCCCTCTCAAAGTTGGACTTACCCATCCGAATCGTTTGTCCCAGGTAAATGTACTCGTCGACAACTTCGAGAGGACTGCCGTCAACAACTACCGGTACGGGTGCTATTCAAGACCGACGCCACACGGCCATGGTTTTTTGTTCATAATAATATATTTAATTAAAAGCTTTATATGAGTTTTTGTTAATACCTGTACCCATATTGAAGTGATAAAAAAAGTTATCCCCCCCTTTTTCTCGTATTTGTAGGCGTCGTTTTTAAAAATCATACCGAGTATGTCCCTTTAAAACTGAGACGATTCGAATGATATGTATACGTCACAATCCGTCAAGCCGTTTCAGCTATAGCGCGCGCCAAAGAAATGGACATACATACATACAAACTTACATACATACGCTCGAAAAAGATTACCGTCCTTCTGACACAGGCGGGTAAAAATATAAATTATATTGTTTTAAATACAATCTAAATCTATACTTCGTATCGAGGATACCTTAAAACATACATAACAAATTAAAGCGTTATTCGTATCGTTATTTTTGGGAATTTAATTAAAAATAAACTAGAGTCTAATTAAAATTAAGTTACGAACGCGTTTGTTAACGAACAAGTTAGAGAAGGATACTTTTTCAATGCTATCATCTTTCGGGTTCCTGAAATGAAAAGATTCGAGAGAAACTATTCTCACAATTTCGAAAACCATTTCACAGAAATAAAAATAAAAGTCTAAAATACGTTGCTGAAAATTGTTATATTCCAATATAGGAATTTTATGACTACCTGGATTTAGGATAAAATTAAATTCAAATGTAAAAATGAATTTTAGACTTGCGGACGCGATTATACGTACAATTTATGTAGGGTGGCCAATTCCCTAATATTCGACAAGACAGTTTCTTTCGAAGGCTATGTGAGAATTTACCATAATTAGTGCTTGTAAGACCTATTTATCAGAAACGGAAACGCCGTTTTTAATCCCCGACGCAAAAAGAGGGGTGTTATAAGTTTGACTGCCCTATCTGTCTGTCTGTCGACAAGTATCTCCTAGACGGGTGATATTTGGATGCGGTTTTTTGTTAGACAGCAGTACCTAAGCTTCTTTTTGTTTTGGTTAAAGATTTTATTTAACTAGCAATATTTCTAAGTATGTAAGCTTAATTTAACTTACCTACAAAAAATAATTAGAAGAAAGACTAACCAGACTTTTATTACTGTCTTACAAAGTTTACTTTACTCTCTTTACTCTACTACCTACTATAGTTAAGCTTATACGTCCCGAAAAACATAGTACATTTTCCGGATATTTGTGCATAAAAACTATCAAACTTATTTTTGTAGAATTAAAGATTCCAATTATTGGCTTCGATATAAACCGACATACTGGTTATGGCACTCTCCTGACACCACACCGATATATGACACAGAGGATTCCGGGATAAATTCAATACAAATAATCATAGATAGGTAATCTATCCCTGGATGTTTAAGTGTATTTACGTAATATCAAATACCAAGAATCGTAATCGAATGTGTAGTTAAAGCGGTTATTTCATTATTATGATTAACAATAAACCTTCCATTTAGATAGAAATAGAAGAAAAAATAACACTTGTATCAAATTCGAATGTTTTATGTATTTTCTCATATAACAATAACTATACTATATTACAAGGATTAATGTATCCTTCGAAAAGACTCGTAAATAGATGATGATGAAGCGAACAACTTCCGAGGCTCGTATTTATAGGAATACCGTATGTTAATTTTCTGGTAACATTTCCTACCCATGTCTCGTCCGTGCCTGATACGTTGCACGGTTCGCCTCTGGCACTATTTATTATAAATCATCCTCAATGGACCATCGGTCCGTTACCAAGTAGTTTACCGAGTTAACTCCACTCCGACATTATTCGAACTATTCTCAGTACATATATGTCTCGTGATTCTGGTGAATACGGAATCAAGTTTGGAATTAAATTATTCGTCACGCGAGACACCACAGAGACGAAACTTTAGAGATTAAAGACTTCTTAAGCGGTATTAGTTTTTAGTAAAAGTTGAAGTTTAGTGCAGTATTCATGATTGTCATTAAATCTTTAACCATCACTTAGGGCTAACTGGTGAAATTATAATATTATCTATAGGCGTTGAGTTCGGACGAACGGGCGAAATCCAAAGGGCTTTGGATCCCCTGGGTTTACAATAAAGAATAATAAAATAATATATAAAATGTATCTAAACGTTAATTTTATACGAACTAATTGCAATGTTTGTTGGTGACGAGATACAGCAAAATCAAACGGTTGTCCAGTGAACGCAGTAGAAACAGAATTTCAAACGTCGGTTTTATTTATCTTTCAAAGAACACGAAACTAAACGTGTACGGTCAACAGAATTACCTCGTTAGTTATACGTATTAACTTGGTCCACTCGAAAGCAAACCCGCCCCACTTTGAATTCTGTTTATGATGCCAAAAATCGTCGACGTATTCGGTATGTTTGAATACTACACTTAGGGCATAAATCAAAAACATTTAAACCAAATTATTCTAAAAAAATGTCAAATCTTCGTCACTATTTTAAAAAGAGAGTAGAACTATTTTTGGTTTGTCTTTAGAGGCACCAGCTCAACACCTGTTTCTGCCTAATAAGCCGTGCTACTTTGTTCTAGTTTGAAGGGTAACAGAGGCTTGGTTTTCCTAGGAGTTCCAATTTAGTCCTTAGGGCTATCAACGCTTTTGTGACCGAATTCGGTAAGACCATCTAATCTAGGATTGATAACAGTTGTCCATAGACGGCAGAGGCCAATTCCCACCTGGTGGACTACATGTCCGTTTGCTGAATTATTTTGTTTATGAAAACGTGACACAAATATTTAACACATCAATATACATAAATATTAAACATTCTTAATTTTCAAGTTAATACAGGTGGAATTGATATTATTTTAGACCAAGATTGTTACATTTTATTTATATCAATCTTATTTATACGAACAATATATCTATTAAGTAAATTGAAATAACTTTTAATGTTCATTATTTAACTATACAATATTATCCCCTACTTCACTCAAACCTTTACTTAACAAAATCCAGTATTAACTAAAAACAAAGTTCCATTTTGCTGGCAAAATATTAATTTTGCGTTGCGTTCGTTGAACCAGTTGTGGTTAATCTCTCCGCGCCACGTAGTTCCCCACAAACTAACTTCAATTTTAATATTTCCCATGTGATAAAATAGTACATAGAATATGTACCTACATATTTAGTTTGCCAAACAGTAGGTACTACAATTAACAGAATAATTTAAAAACGTTAAAATCGATCATTAAATTTACAAAAGGCGTCTTTGCGATTTTGTAGACTTAATTAAGACCCGACTACATCAGCAGGAGTAATGTTTATCGAGTTTGTATGTCAATTTACTTAGCATACGCTACAGCTCAAGTGGCTTGACGAATTGTGACATATGACATATCATTAAGATCAATTCAGTTTACAGAGTGACAAAGGCTACATAATTAAAAAAAATGGCGTCTGTAAATAAGGAAAAAGGGAAGGAACGATTTTTGTATTATCATGACAATATGGGTATCAAATGAAAGCTAGTAAATAGACCATTCCAAAATTGCATATACACTTATATTACTATTTAGAAAAACACATATAAAGCTTTAAATTAAATATATTATTATAAAAATGAAAACCGACTGCTTAATAACAAAAAACTATAACTGAAGGCAATATTGTCTATAAGCGGTCGGGTTTTTCGCTTTAATACTTTTTACAATGTTAATACAGAAACCATTCAATAAGCTATCAGCATTTTATACTAAATTCGACATTTTAATGTACTCTCAGTTTCGCATACGACATGTGAAAAGAATCCAAGCAAGGAATGACTCATGATATGACAAAATGACCCCTTCGTGACCGAATGGGGCTGGGGTCGTGACTTGCAACTCGGAATTGGCTTTAATAAGATCAGGTGGCACCTTTTTGAAATGCCCAACTGTTATTTAATTGGATATGAATGTATGACTCATTTGTAACCGTGAGCTAACTGAAGGTTACGCTCCGAATTTGCAGTATTTGTACGTGCAAATACTGTTTAGCAAACATCTGTTAAATATAAGCGGTTTTACGAGGTTGTTTCATTAAAAGATTGCCTGATCTTTTTATCGACTGCACTTACATGGGATGCTCCAGTACATGCCTAAGACATGCATGTATACATATCGCTGTTTTGCATGAATAACCATACGATTCAAGATTCATCAAATTTAAGTTAAAGATATAGTTTTATCTAAAAAAAAGCCTAGTATACAAAACTTAGCACGCTAACTCCACTGTGATTGATGGCGTTTTAATTTATTTTTATTATTTCAACTTCATTAATTAAATCTCTCATGTAAAATAAGCGCTTTTGTGTTTTTTTTTATTATTCAATCCAAGCAGAAGTATGTATATAATGATATTTTTTAACTTATAACGTCAGACTGCAATACAATAACAATTACTATAATCGGACCTTAAAATACTGCATTGTGTTCGTTTCGCTTTTTTTTATTATTAAACTACTTGTAGTAAAATAATAAATTGGTATTTACTATCAAATTCAGAGTATTTAAATGGCAGTTCAAACAACGAATAGCGTTTTTGTGTGTGCCCAAACTAAAAACTGTAACATTTCCAAATGTGATTGATTGAAAGGCAAAAACAATACAAATTTCACCGAAACCACTATGATATTTGCAAACATACGAGTAAATATAGTCGAACAAGTTTTTCAGTCGAATGTTTGATGCCCGTTAAAACGCGTAGGTACTGTATATTTCAAACGCATACGACGGGAAACGCGACGAAAGCATCTTTTGACAAATAGCATCAGTCCATTGGATTTTTGGAGTGGTTAAACATCCGGCTCTATTCACAGATGCAAACAGGGTTGCCATAAAACTAAAAATAGTTGCTTCACAAAATAGAACGGAACATTGAAATAAAATGTAATGTCTTTATGTTGTGTCCACTTTCAAAGTATCAGTTGCATTTTTTTACACTACCACTGGATCGGAACACGTCCTCAACTGAGAAGATCCGGCAAGAAATTCAGCCGGTTGTCTTTTTGTATTTTTTTTATCATCTTATTTTTTACATGGCGATATTTAATGAATAAACTATTGAAATATATTTGCTCAGTCCCAAACTGTTTTGTATTATTATGTAGGAGACTGAACAGCCTGGGACCGGATGAATCAGAAATTTTATAATACGCTTAAGGCAAAGTTGGATCTTATTCAATGCTTTCTTATTAATTAGGAAATTTCTGATTTCAATAGAGAGTTTATTATAATAGTGTATACATTGACCCAAGAAAGGCTTATTAATTTTATGAAGACCAGTTACATGTAAAGGAGATTGTAGGTTCGTAAGCAAAACTTGCTGTGATTTTGAGAAATTATATAAGTTTAATTCAAAAATTCAGTACAACTCGCTTTATCGATAAACGGTTATTTGGTTTGTGAAGTCTTACAATCGGCACTTTGCCAGGGTGGTGCTAAATACAGGGATGTTATGGATATGAAATTTCGGATCTGGATACACATATAGGAATAATATTATACCGGTTCCGAATATTTAATTATTTCGGATTATCCGTTTCTTTCGTTTACGGATATTATATTTTTAAAGAATTTTAGACGTACAAATAGGTAGTAATTCGTTTTTTTTCTATGGCATCATTTGCTATTACAATCAGTTATAACAGATATTATTGTAGCCGTAAGAAACCGTAAGTAGCCGTAGTGTAAACGTCTCGAAATATATCTGAAATTAACCGAAACTTTTATACGTTTATCAATATTGGATTTGATGATTGATGATTGGATTACGGTTACGGATATATTTTTATTTTGGATATCCGATCGTTTCGGCTACGGTTACGGAGCTCCATAACATCCCTGGCCTATACCCTAAATCCTCGTACGAAGACCAGACGGGCGGGTTGTGTTTCTCCATAATTTACGCAAATATTTCAATTACGACGAGATAGAAGGCGCAAAGATAATTAAGTATTTCTATAATATATCTACTTCTGTGAATTATTATTTTGTAGGACGAATGGGACGCGAAAAACTTAAATACATGTTAATTAAGGATTATGTTCTAACTATTTTAATACGCATATGTCTTTTCCGTTTTGTCTCACATACTTAGTTTTATAGTAGGTATCTGTGATAACCCTAACGTAATAAAAATGCATCGTCAGTATCTATGACGATCCATTTATATCTAGTGATCCACTAACCCGATTTTGATGGTTTTGTCCGCTAATGGCAGAGATTTTCCCATTGGAGTATAGGCATGAAACAAAAGGGGTGAGAAGGGTCGAGAAAATGAATAACGCAATATTTGCATATTTACAGGTAGCTAACGGTAGATGCGGTTTGCGGTTGCAAATTGCTCGCATTTCAGTATTCACTGTCTTCCTTTTAACTGAGTTTTATCTTCAATAAGTTAATTTAATATGCACTGATTGTTCTACGCCCTGGATTGTAGGTCGTCAACCCTTAATTGTTATTTAACCACTGCTAGGCACGGGTCTACCGAAACGAGAGTTTTAGTCCATCACGATGAACAAGTACGAATTGATACTTCACGCACCTTTTGAAACTTTTTTTTGTTTTCTTTCGCCGTAAAGCAGTGATAATTATTTTTTTCTAATACGCACAAAATTTAAGAAACATCTGTGGTACGTGCCTGGGATTCGAACCTCAGACCCTCGATTGAGCGGCCGAGTTTCAACCATCAATGCTATCAATGCTTAACACTTACCGGGATTCTATATGTAGATATAATCTTGTAACAAACCTTGCTTTAAATTCTCAAAAATGAGTATTATTCCCTACGTACGGAATACCACAAGTAAAAGCGAATTTTAAACTTGCGTTAAACTAACTTTGAGTCTTGATATAAGTGGGATTTACAGGGATTTGAAAAAATTCTTACACCACTTTCCATCAAGATCATTAATCTTAATGAGACCAAATTACCGCATAATACCTATTTTGTCCAAAATTTCAACTTCAAGATACATAAGTTTTAGAACTCAAAATATCGTATCGTAAGTCTTCAAAGTCTCCAATAAAGAGAAAACCCTCAAAGCAAGCCAACTGCATCGGCCTTGGATAAACCATTCATACTAATGTAAATTTATAAACAATCCACTATTTATTGAGGTTATGGCCCGTTTATATTTAGAACTAAAAATAAGTAAATCTATGTCAACACAACGAGGCCACAAATTTTAAACAAGAATCAAGAGTTCAGTTCAGAAAGTTTACGATCATGTTTATAAATATTAAACGTCCAAGTTATAAGTGATATCATGAGTTTGTTGAGGAAACTTTGCAAGATCTAAAAGCTTTTAAGCACTTGCTTGGTTCCGATCAAGTTACTTAATTGTTGTAAAAATAGCGTTCATGAAAGTATGGTTCGACTAAATAGGCACCAGCGCCGCATGTATTTCTAGCGTGGAACTTGCTTGTTGGTGAAAGGGCCCCACCCTTGCCGAGCCGGCTTACTAACACTTCAAGCGACTATTTCATCTTCATTCTTCGGCACCATTCGCCGAAGGATGAAGTTCCATCCACACCAACTGGACTCGTGGCGATCCTGCACGGTTCGGTTTGATCGTTCGATTTTGCCACGGACGTGTAAGATGTGGAATGCTACCTGTTGAGGTATTCCCGGAGCGCTATGACATGGGGCTCTTCAAAAAAGGTGGGGAAAGAGCTGCCCTTCGAAGTCAGCGATGCAAATGTCCATAGGCGACGGTTACTACTTTCCATCAGGTAGCCCGTCTGCCTTATGTTTAGGTTTAGGTTTAAAAAAATACTCCTGAGTGGCAAAGCATCTATGATCAAATAGTTAGAATCTTTTCTATATGAAGTTGGTTACAGACGTCCGGCGGTATAGGCGGTGACCACTTACGATCAGTTGGATATGCAATCCAACTGCTTCTTGGATACTTCACTACATAGTATAAAACAAAGTCGCTTTCTCTGTCCCTATATCCCTTTGTGTGCTTAAATCTTTAAAACTGGGCAAATGATTTTGATGCGGTTTTTTTTAAATAGATAGACTGATTGAAGTGGAAGGTTTATATGTATAATAACATCCATTAAATAGTGGAGAAATACTATTATTTTTAAGGTTTCTAATGTGATGTCGTAAATAATTACATTTTTTCCGCTTACATTGCAAACGCGGGCTGAACCCTGCGAGATTTATAAAATAATGTACTGAGTATTGTACACATTGAAAAGGTCTACAGAAAACTCCGCGATGGTATATGTCTATCTCTTATGGATATCCCACAATAACATTTTTTTGTCATTTACTATTTACGACGAATAATGGCTAATTTTCGAAGAGATTTTAACCAATACAGCATTAATCCTTATCCAATTAAATACATTGTCGATTTAATATAAATCTATATGGCCCATTACAGCATATGATTTAAATGAATATTTTCGAAGATATTACAGATTTAAAAATTGCGAGACGTAGCATTTGCGGCGGTACCGGCATAAGGTACGGCAGCGAGACCGGTAAAATAATAAAATAGAGATTATTAAAGGTTTAAAATTTCGGTTAATGTATGTCAAGTTACATTTCTTTTAAACGCGGGTGAAACCGCGGGCTCAGCTAGTTATGTTATAAAAAAAAAAACAGTATAATTTCCTTTTTTCCCACCCACGTTTCTAATTCACTGGTTATTTATGAAGCTCATTAAAAAGTAGTCATATGGAACAAGTTTTCTTACGTATGAATCTATTTCCTTTAAACTTCGTTATAAAAAGGTAATTAATTTATCGCAGAACCTGTTTTGATTGGTACAGTGCTTGTTAATATGTGATATGCTTCGCACTATTTAAATATTTCTAATCGATATCGGATTAGAAATGTGCGGAGATGGTCGTTTGCGATTAAGCGATTTAAAAGGTTGCCTTAATATTTTAGAACCAATACGCTGAAGTACCTGGAATTGCAGTCGGAAAATATGTCACTAATGAACGTTCAGTTGAAATCAGTTTTGAAGATCGGATCGCTTCCAGCAGAAAAATAATTTTAATATTTAATACAAATGAAAAATATTTTTTATATTTGATAATTAAGTTAAATAGGTTTCACAGTTACTTTAAATTGGCAGACATACAGTTGAAATTAAACTATTTGTATACCTAGGCAGTAGAAGCTAGGTAAACGATTCAAATAATGAAATAAATCATTACAAAACAAATCACCCGATTGCATATATAATAATTAATTTTATTGATTGCTATTTATATAAATAAATGCCATAAACCATCATATAAGTAATAACATATATTATTTTGGTATATTTACTACCTATCACTTGATATCCACATTGTTATGGTAAAAGAAGTTCGACACTGCCATGTTTAAATACATATATAGCCTATGTCAATCCTACAATTAAGATTAATCCAAAGATACATATGTTAACATTCAGCCGTTCTTTCCTATGTGCCTAAGAAACGAACATACATAAGCTCGAAAAACATTTTCCTTCATTGACGTAGTCGTGTAAAAATCGTGATTAATATCCGAAGCAAGTGTCATGTTTGTGTTCACACCACTTAGACGTTCCTTTCTCGAGTGTCACTCTAATTGACGTGACGGAGGCGACACTTTTGACCTGGATGAAGTAATGAAAGATAGATGCGGATCTTGACCGACATGTCCACCTGAATGACTGTCCGTGTTGCGAATTAAGTTGAATAGTTTAGTTTGAATATCGTCATAATTTTTAAACAACCAAGTGACTCGACAGACTGACCTGTCTTAGTTATGAATTTTGAATCCGCTGTCAGACTGACAGTTATGTCAAATGTCATAGAGTTACATTTAATTTTTTATATATTCAATGCTCGTTAGGTTATCATATTTTTTCTATATTCCGCGCATTCTTAATCTTTAGGATTCCGTACCGTAAAATAGTAAAAACGCGATCCTTTTATTGAGACTCCGTTGTCCGTCTGTCTGGCACCAGGCTTTTTTTTTTTTTTTTTTT
>MOOZ01000219.1:294556-310332 GCA_002930495.1 Cecropterus lyciades | reverse complement strand
ATAATTATGTAGATTATTTCCCACGATTATTTTAATCAGAACTAAAATGAATATTTTTACTATTAACATTTCCCCACGATTGTTAGTTTCGTACAATTTTTCATGGTATAGTAATGGATTTTTTTTTTATATATTTAGCAAATTATTCTTTCCCATGGCCCAAAATTTAGAAATTATTACAATAGATAAATCAATTAACCATACAGGATTAATTTAAAGTCAGTTTTTCCAAACAAAAAACATACATTCCTAAATTAAGGTAAATCTATATTTATAGTTGAATACATTACTTTTATCAAGTTTAAAATTAATAAATTTTTTAGTATGAAATATAACACTAGCGTACCTGTAGACATCTTACCATACACAGAAAATTGTAATTGGTTTGCGGTGTCAGATTATCATGTACGAACACAGTGATTCGTAATCCATACACTACATAAGCAATGACATCTCAATAATCATCCACATACAACAAATACGATTTTAAACGCATTTAAGTGAAAAGTAATAAAATTAAATTTAAACGGTTTTATGAATTTTCAATTATATTTTATTTTAAAATTTTTAAACTACATTTGGTATTACGAATTGATGTGATGTAAATGATGATATAACCAAATATATCATATATTTGGTATGCGTTCAATACCTATTAAACATTTCACCTACTATAGCTTTTATCAATTTAACCGATTCAATGAAATGGACAGTTTCTGTAATTTACACGTCAATCGTTTCATTTGATACGCTACTTGGTTTATTTGTAAATATTCGATTATTCATCCCAAATTTTGCCCGCCTATACATTGTTATTTACAGATCCGTGCTAATAAAACATGCCTAATTGTAATATACCCCTCATTCTCTTTCATTTCATATCCCACTTGGGTATATTTGACAATATTCGATTATTCATCCCCAGTTCCACTCTCATATCATTTTTAATTATAGCATACTCGTCATGCCCTTTCATTTGATACCCAACATGAGTATTTTTGACAATATTCGCTTATTCTTCCCCACTTTGAACTACCGTATTTAGTAACTGGTAAACCGATTTTGATAAAACACATTTAGTTGTAAAATAGACATCGTCCTCTTTCATTTGATGCCCCACTTGGGTATATTTAAGCCGATTTTAATAAAAAATGTTTAAGTGAAATTTATTTGTTATGCCCTTTTATTTGATACCCTACTTGTGAATATTTAAAAATATTTGATTTTTCATCACCATTTTCACCATCTATAACTGACTGAAACGATTTTTAAGAACCAGCACCCGGAATCCTGCTATCTAACAAAAAAAACCGCATCCAAATCGGTTCACCCGTTTAGGAGCTACGTGTCCACAGACAGACAGATACAGCAGTCAAACTTATAACTGTTTTTGCGTCGGGGGTTAAGAACAAGTACCTAGTCGCAGAAGGTAACAAAATATAGAATTTCGGTAATTTTTTTCGACATATTATTTGTAATAGTCTATTTGCAACTTTTATTTTGTTAGCCATCCCAATTATAATATATTTAATTTGATATCCATCCCAAGTTCCTTATCTCCTTTTCTTTATTCTCAGGTGCCAGACTTAAAATATATGGTACTATGTTAATTGAGACGAATCCAATGACACCTCATATGTCAAAATCCATCAAGCCA
This sequence comes from Cecropterus lyciades, assembly GCA_002930495.1. Classification (NCBI taxonomy): domain Eukaryota; kingdom Metazoa; phylum Arthropoda; class Insecta; order Lepidoptera; family Hesperiidae; genus Cecropterus; species Cecropterus lyciades. The sequence goes on along the minus strand of MOOZ01000219.1, from coordinate 308,675 downwards.
TTTGGGTTGTAGATAGGGCTACATCCTGAACACTACTCTCCTTCAGAAGTAGTCGGTTAAAAATTAAATCAAGAAATCATAATATTATAAAAATTAACATCCGAATGGAATGAGTCATGGGCAAAAATAAAGGAGTTTTATTATTCAAGTTTGTAAAGCGTGGGACGCGTAGCTTTATACCTTAGGACGGTCATCTCTATCTTTACAATTCTTCAGAAAGAGAGGTCCGATTCAAAATCATCAACCGGTCATAGGAATCACATCACCGACCCATTCTTATTTTTAGTACAACGATTCTATGGTAATCTGTTTATTGGATATCACGAATTGGGTGATCCAAGTGAAAATACTCAATATAATACAGTTTATTAGTTGGTTGTATGACAATTTACTATAAGTGCATGATTTTATATCTGATAACACTCTCGTAAATATATTATATATGGTCTAACAATTAAAACATTTATAATGTAACATTGTAGCTGTCCTACAAACTGAAAATAAAATGCAATATTACAGTAATTTATGAATATTTATAATTGCCTGCGATGGAGGCAGTAGACTACTATAACGGATTTTCATTCCTTATTTTAACCTCTTAGGGGCTGACGTTCCAGAAACGGCGAAACAGATGTTTCGTTGTTTGTAAGAAAATAACGAATACTAATTTTAATGTGTTTTCTTTAAAATAGGTCGGGAAAAAAAACCTTCCGGCCCTATATTTAAGAATTTTCTGATACAGGGCCCACCGGTTATAGTATCAAAAAATCCTTTCTTACGCCGTACAATTAACCTATTCGAAATTTGACGATAATTAGTCAGCAAGTCAAAGAATACTTTTTTCTTTTACATATATAGAACAAATACATGCTTTACTAATAAAAACAAAGTATAACAGTTTTTTTTTTATTGTAAGGACATTTTACAACTCTCAATTTTGCACTAATAATATCAATCAGATATCTGGAACACTATCTGTGAGTAAATATTTCCGAACTAGTGCTACTAAGTCTTAAACTATTTCTTAACAATCTCTTATAAATAAACATACCCAAACGACGTGACCATTTCAGGGGGACAGGGATCTTCAATGTACCACACTTGGTCACAGGGAGAAGTGGGGTTTAGGTTTTTGTCACGTAGTCAATATCCGCTAAAGGAAATCTCTTGCTTGAGGTATATTCAAAAATGGCGCGCAATTTTAAGTTTCTGTTTTAACATTATTGAACACTGTATTTATGAATTACTACATAAAAACTACATGCGAAGGAGGGTCTACGTATATATACTAACGGTGGTCAGCAAGAAGAGGGAACGGGCCCAAAAGTTGTCAAAAATAACGGTAATATTTGTCGTTTCAAAGATCGCTCTCACCCGTAAGTCGCTCGTACTGTGCTACCCGCGCTAGTTCTTCGACATTGATTGTCACACGGTTCATTCACACGCGATTGTGTAATCAATTCTGCGTTGAATATAAATTTATTACTTAATTTGTGTTGTCATCCCGAACCTTGCCCGGATTGCATTGTTGTATCTGTTCTATCTTTCTAGAGGGCGTGAATTGATGACCTAAACGAAAACATGACGCAATGGCTAGCTCAGAAATAATACTCGTATTCACCCATTTTGATACCAATATCTTCAGATTGTGCGCAAATTATTATAAACATCAACTTGTCAATATTGTATAACATAATGGAACTTCACATATCTTGTACATAGGTACAACGATAATAGACCAAACAATATTTTTCCGAATACAAATACTAACCACTCACACCTACATACTTAGGTACACTGTTTCAGAGCATACCGACTTATTGAGCCATAATTTTACAAGAGAACTAGATGTGCTCCGCGGTTTCACCCGATACCTACCTACCCTACCCTACCCTAAATAAGAAAAAAGTGATATATAGCCTTCCTGAATAAATTGACTAATCGATCCAAAAATATTTCTTCTACTGGAACCAGTAGTAACTAGCTGAGATTCTCCCGTTGAACCAAACAAACAAACTCTTCTGCTTTATAATATATATATCATCACAACTATTATAAACTAACCAAGAAGGAGAAAGTTTATATTCCGCTTTAACATAGATCGAAAAGCATCAAAGAATTTCTCAATGTCCCGAGAGTATGCAGAGTATTTCTAAATTGTGTCAAAGCATAACTTACGAAAGCAAAGCCCGACTCTATGCGATTTGGTTTATATAAGCTTTTACTGCGGATCCAGAAGTTTCTGCAAATTACATTCTATGAGAATGAGCATTGTTGTAGTAGTTGGTATATATAGTTGATGTGTAATAACTTCCGAGCGACGCAAGCTACAGCGACGTACTTAGCTTACAATTCTGATATGGAATTCCTTGGTTTATTTTCTGGATTTAATTAATACTACATTAATAAGATTGAAATCCGAATATGTCTACCACCAATCAACCTTACCTAATCTTTCGTATACTCGTATTTTCTAGATACTACAGTTGTTACAAATAATGTTTGACCTTCTTCATAAGACATACTTTAATAATTAGAATTTAAGAACAGGCATATTTTACTTGACATTGTGCTATTTTAAACAAAGCTAGACATTCTTAGACAATTTAATTGTAATTGGTTAGAACAGAATTATTGACTTCAAAAGTTTACATTTCATTTAGAATTTTAAAATATCGTAGAAAGACCTATCATTTGTAGATCGAGGTCATATAATGTTCCGTATTGAGATCTCAGAAGTCAACAATAGGTACTCTAAGACGGAGTTATTACTCACGATGACCCATTCGGCACAACGGTTAATATGACTGCCTGCCACGCAGATGGCTCTTTATTCGATATACATTTGAAAACTATATAAGTAATACATTTCTCTTCTGATATGTACATTTCTGTATTAGTTTGTGTGTACATAGATTTCGTACGTTGACTATTGTAGAACCCTGAAATTTTGTTCAATTATTGTTATACAAAGTCATAGATACATTCTTCAATAATAAAAAAAAAACATTAAAATTTTACGAGTTTAGAGAGACGAATTCAGAATTATATGCGACGAAATAGAGAAGTACTTTCTTTTCGATGCGCACGACGTTATTTTTATACGGGCTATAATTGAATTAGGAACATGTCGATAAAAATGTCTCCCTCTCCATAGCAAATTGTTGAAGAAGATAAAAACTGAACACAATTTAAATTTCGTAAAACAATTTCCACGAATACGTACAATAAATTACAATAATTTATGATACTTGTCGCGGTTTTAAAATTGTTTGGCTGCGTTTTTCGTTGTACAGGTGTATTTAATTAGACGGTCATTGTATAAATGTTACAAATTAAGTATTGTGACACAAAAATATAAGTAATAACTTATAAAAACATGGGCAGAATTTGTACAACAGCGAAAAAAAAGTACAGTTTTTATAGCAATTTTTAAAAATAAGAAAACTATATTATGTAATTAAATATTCCAAAACAAGATATATAAAAATAAACACATTTTTGTGAGTATATATAAATTACTAAACTTAAATAAACTAATGACTCAAGAACGTATAACCTAACGCGCTAGTGCTATAGAGAATGTCTTAAAGGAACGTGCTTGAGACACCCGTTTTTTGCTGTAATTATGAGTTGCTGTAAAATGTCGCATGGCGCCGTACGCCTCTGCTATGACTCGAGTATCAACACAGATGACTCACTATCGGCATGAATCAATCCACCTATCAGTCATCATCGTCAGTTAAATAAAATTATAAATAATCAGTCAATGTAATGAAACCATTAAATCTTTATGTTCAAGCTCGTAACGAACAAGAATACAATCTTTACGTCGTCTAGAATACACGCAAGTCCGACGAACGAAAAATAAAACTAGACAGCTGTCATATTTCAAAATTAAATTCCTACGAAAGCGGTTTTATTTTATCAAATACCTAAGTTTTATCTGCAACCAAATTATTTTTTATTTACTGTCTAAACACTGCCACCTACGAGATCAATATAATATTTTAAATTCACGCACAAGTTTTTCAAACGATAACAGTTCAAATATTTTGACATTCGTTTAGGTTGTCTCAAATCTCGAAGTATCGATGTTGATAAATCGTTTACCGGAAATCGATTACGATTATTGAAGACCAAATTGATAAAAAATGGCTCGACGAGTAATACCGATTCGTGGAGACGGGAATTGCATGTTCAGATCCGTATCGTACTGCATCTATGAAACTCAAGAAAGGCACAGAGAAATACGTCTCAGAGTCGTGGACCGAGTCGTCGATAACTGGTACAGATATAAGGACTTCATAATCGGCGATCGATCATACGGCCAGCAAATATACCACCCGTCTGATTATCGAAATTTAATGTCTCGGGATGGAGAGTACGCCGGGCACGTAGAGCTGCATTGCGTCAGCGAGATATATGTTGATTTCACTTTTATGGTCCATAGAAATGGGTGCTCGAGGACTATAGACTACGGACACGGGAGAATCATAAAACATTTGTTATTTTCGGGCTACCTAGACGCAGGACATTACAGCGTTTTGGAATATTGATAAAGTTATTACTAGTGTTTATAAAAAAATAAAGATGTATTTAATATACAGTTTGATATTTTTCTTACCATGGTAGTTAAAAAAGAATTTAGCAGATTAATTTATTAAATTGAAATTCTTTACTCTGATTTTTTATTAAAAATAATTTACGCTTGACAGATAAAAGGTAGTTAAAATAAGTAGTTTACTTTCACATAAGTAATTTATTAAACTCGACGATCCCACAGACGATGCTGAATAGGGGCATATTGAGATGAGCGTCCTGGATGGTTAGTTAAGTTAATAAGTGGGGTCAAACATCGGGGTCTGTAATTCGATTGACTAGTATTCAATGGACAATATGCCTGGAGAGAAGAGGGTAAAAGTGTACATCGCACTTCTGATATACTGTCTTAAGATAATGTTGGTTTCGTTAGTATGAAGTATTAGGGGTATTATTTTACGACTCGTGTGGCGATGAGATCACCATACCACTCTGACACGCAGCGGGTCTCTGGATTGATTACAGGCAATACAAACACTTAGTCTATGGATTTAGATTTCTGCTGTGGGTCTTGGAGTTTTTGTGTCTTTGTGTAAAGTGCTATAAGGGTCAAGTTTTTTTTTTATTATTCATATCATTATTTAGCCTATGTTACTCCTTCTGCAATATTAATTCTTCTTCATACTCTAATACAAACACACGCACACCTTCATACATTAGCTCCTAAATAGAGCAGGCCAAACCTGCAATCAGCATTCTTTAGACTAACGAAGCTGACAAGTTGAACCATCTTTGCGTGGAGATTTGAATGTCAATACATATTCCTGTAATAACAGGAAAATGACGCTGGCTTGGGGTAGGGAATAGGATACAAATATAGAACAAGGAAATTTGATTCGGAATAAAATAATCCTGTCAAATCATTCGCAAACTTAATGACTATGACAGATTGACGTGATAATCTTTATTGTTTTCCTGAATATTCGAATGTATATACGTAGGGTTGCCATCATCATTTTTTAAATTACAACGTTATGGTGGAAACTGAGCATACAGTGTAAAGCTTAGATTCCAAGCCATAAACTGTATGCATCAGTCGCCTGCTTATTTCATCCTAAGCCTTAGGATGAAATAAGTAGTTAGTAATAATGTGGGCGCTCGGGCATCCCATGAAACGGGACGTGTTGTAAAACAAGCCATATGGAAATGTTACGTATTCGTATCATCAGACCTTTACATGTCTTTTACCTCTTACAATTTTAGGTTTTCACCTTCAAAGCAATCATTAACCTATTTGTAATTATTATAAACTAAACATTTTGCGTTACATCAATGTGATATTTTCCTCATTATTAAGTTATATGTTTATATATTAGTAAATATGTTATATTTTCCTCATTATTTATATTAAGTTAAACGAATTTTATATTTAATTAACACGTATTGCTGTAAAAATTATGATCCATTGTTTTCCGCTTATTTATTACGACGGCGTATTTAATTTTAATTCAATATTTATAAATGACTCACACCAATAGTGTTTCAACATCAACAAATGAGTGATTCACACGGAGATGTGAGTAAATGCTTCGTGAACTTTTATTGTTGATTTTTATAACTAAACTTAGCAAAGTGGCAGACTGGCCATGTAATTTAAGTGGTTATCATTTACCCTCCATGGATACTTCTTCATCAGAAGAGTCGCCAATACATTATCCTAAAGAAATTTGTTTACCGAAAGAGTTGCAAATATAAAGTAAGTTTTGGAGTCGTGATTCGTTATAATTCTCCTCCGGACCTCTAATTACCAGAAGCTTCAACATGATTTGATGAAGCTTCGAATTAGAGGAGGCATCACCACACCTGTTTGTATATAATAACTAAGTTTCACGCTGCTGTTTTTTGGTTTGAAGTAAGTATAGTTTAGATAAATTGAAATAATGTGATCTTATTTGGGGTTGTTTTATAAAAATTACTGAACGACACTTACCATCAGTTAAATAAGATAATAAAAAGGCTTTTAATACGTTCGCCCCTATTTTGCCGTCGTGAAATTATACAAAACGAGAGACTTCTGATAATTTCAATTTTTCAGACGGGCTTAAGGCGTTGCCGAGAAGGAATTTAGCGATTCACTTATCTGGAGTGGTAAATGTTCTTAAGTTCGAATGAAACTATGGATTTGTATTGATTGACTGACGCTACCAAGTGACGAAACCCAAGTGATTACAGCAGCGTCGTCCTGTGTAAAATCAACTTCGGTTGTCAACACGCATATCAGGCTCGGTGACTATTGGCAAAAATCCTCATTAGGGGAGGCCTACTTCCAACAGCGGACTTTAAAGGACTGAGTGACGGATGGGTTATCAGATAAGACAATACTGCAAAACGTTAAACCATGAGAAATACGAGATATACCATATAAAAAATCCAGCCTAGTTTTGGCCTCCTTGGTTCGTCACGAATATTTTACATCTGTTCTATCTACACTCTTGATATCTAGTCAATAACTTTAGCAAACATTTGGCGGTACATGAAATGATAATAAATTATGTTATTACTAAAAACCTGTGTATGACGTAAGCGAATATTTATTCATATAGGTAATATGTACTGTAAACGATTATGATTTAACCGTTCTCTCTGAATCATACAAATCTAAATTCTTTCATGGTCATGGACGATTGACCACACTAATAAAGTTCTAAAAACCTTTTCTGAGAATTATATACCTACAGTTTATATGCCACTACGTGGTACTTTTCGTTAATGTTCTTCTGATCTAAGTCATGTATTGGAGTCATATTAAATACCTACTTACAGAGCGTAAATCAACATTTAACAGCTTTCAAACCCTTGCATTTTTTATAAATAATTTAAGAATGTAAACAATACGTGTTTTTATCATGTTTCAGGTGTCCCTATTTTCCATTTAAAATGATTCAACACCGTAAATATATGATAACGTACACACTTCTACATTTATGACATAAATAGTTAATAATAATATTGTCTACACTTTTTAGAGATTCTTCTCATTTAACTGAAAATTTACCTCCCCATTTTTGTATTACAAACTGACAATCTTGATAACTGTCTTTGTACGATAAGTAAAAGTATAAGGTCACATAACATGAACTCTTTATAATCAGTAGAATGTTAGCTCATACAGCTATACTAGTATGTACAAGTCTTGTCATATTTTTTAATTTGTGTAAAAATTAGATTATTTCTATGCGTAGGTGATGATCAATTACTCCTATTTTGTTTAAAATATTCGCACAAGTTAATTAATGTGTATGTATTACAGACATCTGTATCTATAATTTAACCGTGTATCTATAATTTTAACGATCTGGCATGTGCCAGATCGTTAAAATTATATATATATTATATATATCGATACGAATTCGGATCATTGGTGTCTACATTCGCGGATACAGATCTCAACTTTCTTACAAATTTACTCACTTGATGCACGTGTCCTTGAAGCGACAAATTTACGCACTTTGTGCACAGGCACAATATGAGTAAATTTGTCGCACAGGCCCTTAGTACGATTTTATTACGTTTCCTCAAAACAATATTTATTTTCATTTTTCCCTAACATTGCAAAGTACACTGTCATTATATTTACTAACATATAATGTTAAGATATTTGATTTTTGCACTATAAATGAGCTAAATATCTGATATTAATAAACAATATAGAATTTAATACCACTTCATGGCTACCTAATCGTCTTTAATTAGAATTTATTTATTGCACATATAATAAATTTATCAAAAATATGAATTTAAAAAAAGATATTAAAAGATCAGTTTGAGATCCGCCAAAAAGTAACAGATACGGATACGGATCTTTCTCATGCCTCGGATATCCGCGAATACGGATATCCGGCACATCACTGTATGTATATTTTTCGTCCAGTATACCTGTGAGCTATTTTGTTATACCATAATATAATATGTAAAATATCATACTAATATAATAAATGCGAGAGTTTGTCACAATGTATGTACGGTTGTTAATCTTCCACGCGAAAACTATTGGTCGAATTTCTCTTACATTTGGCGGATTACAGGATTAACACATGGGATACTCATCATCATGATAAACTTGACTGAAGCGGACGGAGCCGCGGGAATAATCTAGTGTAATATCAATCCAAGACAAAACAGACCTAATTAAAATAAAGGTACAACATATTTGCTGTAGCCTTTAATATTTTATTATTAACCACATCAAAGACGAAACCTCTGAAGTAGAACTTAATCCAGTATTAGTTAGCCTATTGTAAAGCTTAATTAATTTGCAATATCACTTAGAACTATTAATTAGTATTGGATCTTCGAAGTCACGCATACTGTACTTCCAGCCCATATCATTATTGCATCTATATTAATTACTCATGAACTCAGTTATTATAACAATGTCCTGGATTAATTGCCGATGAACCGACAATGTGTTAATTATTGTAGCTACTTCAATTACAATATGCCATTGATACCCTAGACCGCCAATAAAATTAATTTTTCGTAAATCTGCTTATATATCGATTTCATTGTGCGATTTTTAATTTTTCCTCAAATATTGAAGACCATTATCAGTTTCAATGTTTATTAAAAGTCGACAGATATTGACACAGTAAAAAAACTACTAAAAATATTTGATACGTATTAAATACTCAAATCACATCTTTTTTTTCAGAATTCGTGCCGGCAATGGCTGCTCACGCGCAATGTCTTCCTAACTCAAGACTCATACATGCGTGGACTTCGTTATTATCACGTAAGTTATTTTATTATGGATGTATAGTATTATGTTTACGACAGTAAAATACTTTTTCAATTTTTTTAACTCGTTTATAGGGTGTATAACATTTTTTCTGGAATATGATAGAAAAAACACATCAATCTGTTAAAGGTTTTTGTTTTCAAACTATGCGTGCTATTTTAAAAGAAATACGGCTAACTGATCAAGTCTGGGAAGATTCATAAATAAATGCTTACCACAACCCGGATATTCCTAAATTGAAGGGTTTCTGGGTTGCGAAATTTGATAGTGCTGCTATAAAATTGTAAGTAATATCACATATTATTATTTAGCTAAAATATTCTTTTATACACAAAACATCAAAATTTGTGGAACTTTAAAAAACTACAGGTAAGGTTTACTTCAGTTAAAAAAAGTAAATACATGTAATTTTCAAAAGCAATCCTTAATATGGTCATGTGGCCATATAGTGATCATATGCCAGTTTCTCTACATCTGCAACTCATTTACGCTTCACCGCTAGATACGAGTTTTGCAACGGTTTTAAACGCATTTTTGCCTCTGATGATTTTCTTATCTAAAATCGCTACGATATTCACTACACAGAGCACGTTTCTTGCTCGTAGTTAAACCCTATGAGAAAACGATACTATAGAACAGATGCACTTAATGCGGGATAAGTGGGTGTCATTCTGCGCTATTCAGTCCAGTGTAAAGAAAAAAGAGCCAAAAAAATATCAACAGAGCTTTTATTAATAGCCCCTTGAGCTACAGATCTCCTGTTCACTGTAAGAAACTTTTTATGTACAATTTCTGAATTCTTTACATAATTACAAATATGTATAATGCAGGTAACTGCATGCGTTCACACCCGTTATAATACTACTAAAAATAGACATGATAACATCCTGAACTCCCCGATTTTCCTGCCTTAAACTCAATGACCTGAACGAACTAAACACGTTGAATACGCAGCTGAATACTACGCATTCCGGCATGAGTTAGAAACATGTTGTGTGACATTGACCAAGATTGCAAGGAATATTGTTTGTGCGACACTGCGACCTGCAGCTGCGGCGTGCGTCACGTTCCCATAGCAGCTCACATGGTATATCATCACGTGAGCTCCACCGAATTTTAAAAACAAGAATATCATACAATATTAAGAACTACTACTATTTTTGAGCCAAACTGGTCAGTATTACTGACTGGCCGAAATAGTAGATTAAATAAAATGGTAAAAATCAAAATACTGACGTTCTGACATTACACTTAGAATATAGCAACTTTCATTAATCGGTTGATATATCTTGTCTGTATATTTTCACCTGCTTCTATCTCTACTAGCACACAAGGATTCCAACCGTTACTTTTAGGATACTGATACTTATTACTTGAAATACATACACAAACTGTAGACTGGACACGGCGTACTTTTAGTGTAGATTAAATTTCGAGTAGTTAAAACAATATATAATAGCCGCATATTACAACTACTACAAACTAACAACCTTTAAAACATTACTTTTCAGTTACATGAGTGTACCAACCGCATCGTTTAAGCACATCTTATAAGTATGGTATCCATAAAAATCACCTCGTATATCATGAGTACTTGTAAATTTTAACGTATAGAAGAAGTCCATATAGTCTGTCCGTAAGAATAGCCGCTTGAGTTGAATGGGTCTAACATTACCTGCAGCTCATTATTGCAGAGCGTTCTATCTTTTATTGCGATGTGCAGGATTTTTTTCATTTTTCCGAGAGTTACTGAACAATATTTGCATGGCGTTCAATGCTCAGGATTTTCATCCTTTGAAAAATATGAACTATAGAAAAAGTATGAACGGTAGACCGTAATCAAAACTGGGAGGCCCTCGTGAGTATAACTCGAAAAGAAACTACGATATTTAAGTGCAGTCTACACTCTTTGTTGGCAGCACTTCAAGTTTCGTGTGAACAGCAGTATTTTAGAAGATTTTATGTGTAGGTACGATATTTTATATCACGGTATCACGCATATAAAATAATGTACACGTAATTTACATTGAAACTAAACGAATATATAAAGATATATATATCAATAAACAAATGACATTATGTTCGCCATTAAATAGAAATATTTCGAGTTAATGTTGCCTACGAATTAGAATGATTTTATTTTAATTTCTACGACAACCTAGGCTGTGTGGATCTCATATACCTATTGTAAGTAGATGTCGTCAGGTGGAGTGAATCCATTCAGCCTTTAGAGGTCCACTCTTCTAGCCCCCTAGAACGAAACCCTAGGTACTCGCTATGGTCACCACACATATCTTTGTGACAGTAATAGGTGTTGATGTTATTCAAGAAGACGCAGCTGCCTATGTCCTGGTTTTTGTTCTCGGTCAACTCCTACTCATTCCGGGAGAAAAAGGGACTGTTGCTATTTAAAACCAACACGTGTCCTAGAGGTCCTACATGTGGTAAAGGACAAAAATATTTGTGGTAAAGGACAAAAATATTTGTGGTAAAGGACAAAAATATTTGTCCTTTACCACATGAAGATTATAAGGTTAATAATTTTAGCTACAAACATTCCAGTCATCATTTAATAGAATTTGTTTAAGATTGATAAATTTTACAACACATAACATGATCGACACCCATGTATTTAGCTTCAATCGTTGTAAACATTCTAATAGTACTAGTAACAGTCATAACAGATTCCTAGAAGTGTACCTACATGTGTAAAGGACGTAGTATATATCAACCGGTGAATCATTGCGACATTCATGCAGATGCTGTTGAACATAGTTGCAGTTGCCTACAGGACATTATTCAGCCTATAAAACAGGAAATTTAACTAATGGTAAAATCTGTTAAATATACATGAAAAATATTAATTAAATACATAAAATGAAAAAGATCTAAGGAGATATATTGAATTATTTTGACCTAATCTGATTCACGGGCTCTTTCAACAAATATTGAAATGTAGCACGTAGAATACTTTGTATTCTTGGAAAGTTTTGAGGAAATATCATTAAATATCATTTGGTTATTCTGTACCTACTTATAAGTGACTTGATATGCGCCCTTAATGTTATTTATGTGATACCTCTACAACTACCCGATATTACCCCCTCACTGCCCATGGTTGGGTTGCTAAATCGGAATCGAAAAAATAATTATAAATCGTCTTATTCTATAAATGGCAGAAGACATGTGTCTATGAAGCGGATGGTGTCAGTCAGAATTAAGGGAATGTACCTACATCACGTGACCATTTCCGGGGGAGGAAAGGGTGTTCAAATTATCACGCTTGGTCACAGGGAGAGGGATGGGGTTTAGGTATTCGTCATGTAGTTCGTCGTTCGTCGAAATCCTAAAGGAAATCTCGCATTTTTTTGAGTTATATTCAAATACAGAGCGCAACTTAACTTTCTTTTGAAAAAAAAAAAAAATAAATTATGAATTACTACGTGAAAATTGCAGGTGGAGGGAGGTCTACTTGTTTAAAAACTAACTTATAAAAAATAGGTCACGTGGTTTGAGTATGTTCCCTAAGGTTCTGACATAACGTTCCTAATTCGATATATAGCTGGACGTCAGTCGCACGTTAAGGTTACATTACAACTGCCTCGAAACTATGTTATTTATTAGTTTCCAGATGGCATGCATGCAGAATGTTCCATTATAGTCTTGTCCATAACTCGTATAGCAACTAGCATTGATAACTAACTGAGTAAACAATCTCCATATGTAAATAATCTACGAATACAAATAATTCTATATGTATTTCTACCTTATTAGATACATTTTGACATCTGACTTAAAAATAAAATAAAAAAGTAGGTCTAAATACATTTGTAAAAATTAAAAAAAATAAAACGTCATTTTAAGCATCTAACGAAAACAGTAGATGGTATCAAAAATCTGTTATTTAAATTAATTATTTATGTGTCGCATAACTCCCTTCGATCTGAAATTTGGTATACTTGTGTATTTTGATGGGCTGATCAAGAAAATCATACATATAATGTATATTCATATAAAAATAGATTTCAGTAAAGAAAAATGTTTTGTTGAATACAAATTATAGGCCATAAGAATATTGTCATTTTTTGTCCTATACATTTTTCGTAGGTATGTCCTATACAGTGGTTTCAGAAAGTGCTAGATTCATCCGAAATTGGTGCTTTTCGCCAAAACTCCTTATAATAGAAATTATAGGCCATAAGAATATTGTCATTTTTTGTCCTATACATTTTTCGTAGGTATGTCCTATACAGTGGTTTCAGAAAGTGCTAGATTCATACGAAATTGGTGCTTTTCGCCAAAACTCCTTTAGTTTCGATACAATAATATCTACTCACACACTTACCACAGGAAGTTTGGAGTTTGGTCTTAGAAATGCATTTTTATTTGTTATTTTTTTTTGTGGCGCTGCGCCCTGCTCGCTTAGTTTCATGTTTTCTTTCGCATGTTCCAACCTAACCTAATCCATCCTACATCAAACGCTACAGTTTAACCTGATCCTAAGCCATAATTATAGCACTACTTTTGCGGCATCGGGGTAAAATACAACGTCAATATTTTCATCATATGCCTTGTTTAGGAACACATGTTTAAAACATAAGAAATATCACTTCTCAGACTAAACTCCAATCTTCCTGTTTATAAGCTGAAATCTATATTATATACAGGGTGGTCAAAAAGTCGTGGATCAAACGCAACTAGGGGTTAGATGGGGTCATCAGCAGCAAAAATTGTTCTACGGGAGGTCCTTAAGCTTAACGCCTGCAGAGTTATAATTTA
>MOOZ01000219.1:277403-293404 GCA_002930495.1 Cecropterus lyciades | reverse complement strand
TTTTCGATCAGGTCACGTGTCCTGACGCGAGTTTAAGATTTTATACCCATTACAGAAAAAGTGCTCAACGCCGCTAAAGAAGTTTTCACTTCAAAAAAATATTTATTATGAATTACTACGTGAAAATTGCAGGTGGAGGGAGGTCTACTTGTTTAAAAACTAACTTATAAAAAATAGGTCACGTGGTTTGAGTATGTTCCCTAAGGTTCTGACATAACGTTCCTAATTCGATAGCTGGACGTCAGTCGCACGTTAAGGTTACATTACAACTGCCTCGGAACTATGTTATTTATTAGTTTCCAGATGGCATGCATGCAGAATGTTCCATTATAGTCTTGTCCATAACTCGTATAGCAACTAGCATTGATAACTAACTGGCGAGTAAACAATCTCCATATGTAAATAATCTACGTACACAAATAATTATGTATGTATTTCTGCCTAATTAGATACATTTTGAGATCACACTTAAAAATAAAATAAAAAAAGTAGGTCTAAATACATTTGTAAAAATTAAAAAAAATTAAACGTCATTTTAAGCATCTAACGTAAACAGTAGATGGTATCAAAAATCAGTTATTTAAATTAATTATTTATGTATCGCATAACTCCCTTCGATCTGAAATTTGGTATACTTGTGTATTTTGATGGGCTGATCAAGAAAATCATACATATAATGTATATCCATATAAAAATAGATTTCAGTGAAGAAAAATGTTTTGAATAGAAATTATAGGCCATAAGAAAATTGACATTTTTTGTCCTATACATTTTTCGTAGGTATGTCCTATACAGTGGTTTCAGAAAGTGCTAGATTCATCCGAAATTGGTGCTTTTCGCCAAAACTCCTTTAGTTTCGATACAATAATATCTACTCACACACTTACCACAGGAAGTTTGGAGTTTGGCCTTAGAAATGCATTTTTATTTGTTTTTTTTTTTTTTGTGGCGCTGCGCTCTGCTCGCTTCGTTTCATGTTTTCTTTCGCATGTTCCAACCTAACCTAATCCATCCTACATCAAACGCTACAGCTTAACCTGATCCTAAGCCATAATTATAGCACTACTTTTGCGGCATCGGGGTAAAATACAACGTCAAATTTTTCATCATATGCCTTGTTTAGGAATACATGTTTAAAACATAAGAAATATCACTTCTCAGACCAAACTCCAATCTTCCTGTTTATAAGCTGAAATCTATATTATATATATCGCAATAAATGAGAAAAACGTCGATAAAATCGACTTCTTGTCTATTTGGCTTTGAAAATCGAATTTGCAGGTATTTTAATCATAGCATCAAAATACAAGTATACTCAAATTAAATATCAATAAGTAATAGATGCTAAGTACTGTAAATAAATTCGCAACTGCATCAATCCACATACACCTCCTAGAGTACTAATTTAATAATTTCAACCAACAATACAATTCCACTGTTTCTATATAATGATACTGCAGCTACCTGAAATCTGAAATCAAAAATAAACAATACAGCCGAAGCTACAATAATGGTTGCTACTTAATAAGAGAACAATAACGTGTGGTATTCCCCAGGCACTACAATGTATTTTAAACGAACAATGATTGCACTGTTGTATAAATAATATAAAAATGTAATTGATTTCCATATTTACTCGATTTTAATGCCAAACAGAAAGTTGACGTAACTACCCTTTTCATTGTACAAATATTGTTAAAATTTAATTGAAATGACTATGATAAATAAGGAGTAAATAAGTTTGTTTGTTTTGTACACTTTTACCTTTAAATAATTTAATTCGGCGAAATAAATATTACAGGCAAAGGTCTTTCTTTGATCTGAGTTAGTCTGATATGTATACCTTATACATGTATACTCGATTCAAATATCTAAAAATTAAATCTGTGTGTATTTGTGTGTTATTTAATCACGCAAGAACTACTGGTTCGATTTATATAAAATTATTCACGGATATAGCTTATTTAACTGGTCAGTCTATATGCTACTTTTGATTACGATATTTTCGCTATTTGAAGATGGCGTCTATTTTAGTGACGGCACTTTTTAGTAACATCCATTGGTTTCAGACTTTCATTTTTCCGTTTGAAATAAAAAGAGAACGCTAAAAATTTGCAAAATTTGATGGCATATACGCCGTTAACGTTTCATTTTCTATCCAGATGGTCCTTATCACTTTTCATCTTCGAGTAAATGGTTAGCGAGTAAAATCTGTTTTTTTTTGTTATAATAAATTAATTTGGTTAAATATTTAAATCATTATATTGATTCTTCAAGAAAACGTACCATAATATTTCCTATTACTAAGCTGCAATCACTAATTTCTGTCATTCTTCAATACGTCTAAAGATAAGAGTTATCGGATGATTTTCTTCAAATTTACGAATACGATATACGATAATTACGAACAGTACTGAGGCGTGACTACGTAATATACAAGTGCCTACTGCAATTTCTGTATACGCTTATCATATCCACATTACCCCGAAAACAATGAATACGTTCTGTTATCGCGTTATCAACTTTTACATACAAAGATAAATATCACATCGTAATAGTATGTGTAAGACAATTAGCTGATTTGAACCGAGTACGATTATGTACTACTATCCCATTTTTTAGTGTTTGTGTTAACACTGTCAGTTTTAATTGAAATAGTATTTATTTCACTAGTTGAAATCTTTACTACTTGTTTGCCTTATTATACTAATCAGTATTATATGTATATCCCAAAATCAATTAGCCACTAGGAAAAAATGTGAAAAAAAATTCGCAAGTATTGGAAGTTTCTATCTGTACAGTTCACGCTTGTTTGAGTCACCGCAACTGAGTCCCTTTAGCTGTTTTCTCTAAAAACCTAAGGTAATAAACATTACGGAAATAGTACGAACGACGTTGTCGGAAGAAATTCTTAAAGGAAAAATGTATACAGAAACAAAACAGTCTCACTGAACCACCGGCACTTACTCTAATACACTGTATTTTTATGTTACTCAGAAGCCCCAAATATTTTTGGGTAATAAGTTGCAAAGACCACTTCCTGCCGTTAACATCGCGGTGAAGTCCTACTAAGACCTGATCAGCCATTGTTTTTATAGTCTCTACAGACTTACAAGGTTTTAAAAAATAGTAAATATTTTTATTACCACCACCGTTTGTAGGATGCCTGTGTGCATTAAACTAACCGACTACTAGAGCTAAGGCAAGGCAATTCTTCGCACATATTTGATATAAAGCAATAAAACACTGCTATACCAGTGTTTTATGCTACACTACTTTTAACCTCAATAATTATAACAAAAATTTAAAACGTCAAAATATGGGCATAAAATATTTCCCTATTCGTTATTATTCACAGTCACGACACATAATTAGGTACCCGTGGATTCTCCCGGGAATGACACAGAAATATAACGTCAATAATTATGTAGTTTTTATTTTTGAAAATAGGTCAACAGTGAACCTACATCCCGAGACGGGGACGGTTTGACAGGGGCGCGATATACGAATATTTTGTATACATTTAAGTGAAACATAATGTCATAGTCATAATCATTTTAAGTGATACGTGATTATAATAATGTAGGAACAGTTTTACTGTGATAAATTTGGCACATGGTTCAAGTTAATATCTTTATTTTAGGAGTAATTACTAGAGATGCCACGAATATTCGGCAACTTTTCAGTATTCGGTTATTCGGCCACTATTTTTGCTATTCGGTATTCGGCCGAATATTGCCAACTATTCGGCCAAATACCGAATAGCAAATCATTAGAAAGAACGAAATCAAAATATAAGTCACAAAAATGTTTATTTAACTAACAAATTAACATATTGATTTTTAAAATCTATCAGTGGTAAATTATGATTGATGAAAACAATTCAGACGATCAGCATTTTTCGAAAGCAAACGATTGCGTTTTTCCTTATAAATTATACCTGCTCCCGAATACAGCCTTTCACTATTAACACTGCTAATAAATCTTAGCAAATTGTGAATGGGTAGGCTATTGTTTTACGTTTGCTGACCATCACTTGCAAAAGTCTGCTGTCCGATCTAGCCAGAAACAACCGCGACTTAATCACAAATGCAGAAATTACTAATTGTTGCCGAATATTCGCTTGCAGAATATTCTGCGCTTCGGCCAAGAGTCTCGCCGAATATTCGGTATTCGGTCATATAACTATTCGTGGCATCTCTAGTAATTACGTATGGAATTGGTATTATCTATCTATTAAACAATGTGAAGGAAAAAGCTGTTTAGCATTTTACTTATTTTTGTAAATTTTGCGACTCGTTGTGATGTTACATTTTTGGTCCTATAAGTGTAGGTAACTTAAACCATTTGTTTTCAATGACAAACTATTTCTTAAATGATTTACATATTATTTAACTAAAACTATCAATTACTATTTATTTTAACATTTTTTATATCACTGATATATTAAATCTGTATTAGAGAGGATTCTTAATAGTTCAACTGACTATCATAACTAATTTACTATCAATTATAATATACGAAACTATTTTTTATATAAACGGTCTGTGTTATTAAACTTTATTTACAAAGACTTCTTAATCCTCCAATAGAGTAGAATATACCTAATTCAACGAAAACGCTTGTTAGTTTCAAAAAGCTTCCACGAATTTGCCGATCCAACCGTATTTTATCGTACCTACTGGGACCGTGGGGCCTCCCGTACACCGATCGATAGAGGCCGCTGCTGTTCGTACACGTTGATGAAAGATTTTTTCACTTGTAAACAAATTTTCCTTTCTTTTATAACAGACAGGAATTCTTCAGTTAGCAAGCTTGATTCGCGTTACAAACACATTCGTATTACAGTGTAGAATAAAAATCAATTAAGCCCCGGACAATTTCTATTAAGTAACAACGTAGTGATAAGGAAGATTGTTTCAAAAGTACATATCAAAAAGATAATGTTAGAAGCAAATTAAAAACTACTAAGAAGGAAAGAAATAAAAATAAATTAAATTCCATTCCAACAATGCAATATACACGTATGACAATAACGTAGTTTTAAAGTGCAAAACAAGTTATACTGAATAGATATTATATATATGACAACGCCATTAAGTGAAAAATAGCTTACAATTTAACCGGGAATCCGAACATCCTGAAATACTTTCGAATGTACATTCTCTCTTATCGAAGATCAAATCATACGTGAACAAAGAAAATCCCTCTGTAAAATATCGATACCTTTCTTTATAGTATGGAAGTAGCAAACGAACATGCAGCCCACCTGATGGTAAGTGGCTACAACCGCCCATGGACATCTGTAATCAAACCAAGGTAAGGTCAAAAACTCACCTAAGGTTAGCCACAGATGCGTTGCTACCCCTGAGGACTAAGATGAAATGCCTCGGAAAAGTATGTCTCCCTTACCATACCCTTCAGACCAGAACACAACATCGCATAACACTGCTGTTATTAGGCAGAAATACAATACCTTAAGAATGCTTTCGATTCTTAGATACGAATAGGCAAGACAATTTTCGTCGTACTAAAATGTATTCGCCTGAATAAAATATATCTCATATTTTATTCAGGCGAATACATAAATTAATTAAATTATGCGATAAAGATTAGTGTCTTAATAATAATCATATCAACTTTATGCAGTTTAGGTGCTATTTATTTCAGTACATTAAATAAATTAAGGAAAAGCACGAGAATTGCTTAATACCTAATTATAAACCTTAATAGCATCCCATTGTAAAAGAAGTATGTCAATAACTTCTTAAATTTAATCCTATTATAATAAGAGGTAAGGTGTGGTAATTTGATTACAATTGCCTCTCCTCCAGACGCTCTTTACAACGAGCGGCTCCTTTTATCCTTTATGAGTATATTATTATGATTTTATTTCAGGTCCTTATTATACCATTTATCATAACACTTACATTATTTACTTTCTATAATATTCTTGATGTTATAGAAAGTAAATACATAAACAGACGTATTATAATACACGTACTATAATACAGAAAACTAATATTATAGTACGTGTTATTATCATTATACTAATGTACGCTCGTAAAATGTATCCTTATATTTGTTCCTGTCAAAATTGTAATTTTCCCGCAAAACGATATCCTGGATTGCGAAATCCATATTTAAATTGAAAGCTAACAGTTAAATTGAATACATTTCACAGTTTGTAGTTGAAAATTGGAATACCTGGTTGCCAAAATGGTCGATTGAGCCGAGATTGAATTAAAATCTCTTGCCCAAAAATGTAAGGCAAAATACTGGAGCTAACTTTTATTGCCCATGTGCCAAAAACAAGATGGTAAAAAATACAAACTTATACAAAGTAACCCGCCGAGTTTCTTGTCGTATCTTCTCAGGTAGTGTCCTGATCCGGTGGTAGTGTAAGGCCCCCGTAGGCCTGTGCAAAATAAAGACATTTCATTAGATTTCAAATAAACTTACTTACAAATACAGCACGTTTGTTCATCCGAAGCTAACTGTGCAAGTCGCTCAATAACTAAAGAAGTCGTTCGTAGATATGAAAAGAACATTGCCAAACTAGTTCAAGAATACTAGCAAATCTGTATACATACATATAAATACGTTCGACCCACATAGGAATTAAAACAAACAGACTTAAGCAGTCCACATCGAAAAATCTTGTCTGTCTTGAGGATATAAACGAACGCACCTTTGAATACGCAGTAATATTTTACGAAATATTTTTGCCATATTATATTATTGAATATACAGTAATATTTTACGAAAGATTTGCATACGCTGGTTCAGAATAATCCATTATAATTATTCCAGATATAATCGATCCAATTTGATTAGGTAGTAAGCACCAGACGTGATACCTATAGTAGTTTAGTGCCGAGCCGAATGAGTCCAGACAATAAGACGGCACCTATTCGGTCAATATCTGCGACCTTTTACACTCGTACGTAATGAGTGTAGTGACACTAATTGTACCAAATTAACTTTAATAGCGAGTGCCGAACGCACGGGTTATCTCTCAGGAATGTTAAGTACGGACGTATTTCAACTTACGTACCAGACGCGGTGACTCCGATGATCTGTATTTCCAAAAATAAATTACAGTCTACATTACATAAAAGAATGTCTGAAATCATAACTTGTGATGTACCGGAGATCCGTAGCCGCGGATCTCCGAGACATGACAAAGATCCGTATTCGTATCCACTACTTTTTGGGCGGATCTCAAACGGATCTTTTATACCTATTATTAAATTCATATTATTTATAAATTCATTATATATACAAAATTCTACATATGTACATAGGCGATTAAGTAGCAATGGAATAGTATTCCCTATTGCTTATTAATATCACGTATTTTGCAAAAATGAAATATCTTAACATTATATGTTAGTATTATATAATGACAGTGTACTTTGCAACGATAGGAAAAAACGTTTTTTTTTTAAGGAAATGTAATAATCTCAAAGGTACTGTCGTTTCAAGGACATGCGCATCAAGTAAGTAAATTTGTAAGAGAGTTGAGATCCGTATCTGTATCCGTGGATCTAGACAAAGATGATCCGTATTCGTATCCGTATCCGCGGATCTATGATTTTAACGATCCGGCACATCCCTAATCATAATACGTCTACATTAACAATGATATGTTAAATGTTTAGCCCAACGCCAAACAAAACGGCAAAACTAGGAGTTTGCGGATCACTAATCTGTGATAGCTTTTTTTAATTTTTCTCTAGAATTATTGGCTGGGGGAATGCCCCGTAATACTGAGTAATCAGATTATTACCACGTTTTCGAAATCTTTTTACTTTTCGACTCAAAACTTTTGTTTTTTTTAAATCGTGTTTCATTAAAAATCTCTCACGAGAAGCTCTGATCAATTCCAATATAACAAATGTAATATACTTAAATTTTATACTATTATTTAATCGTGCGGGGTGAGCGCAGCGGGTTGTCGATCTCTGCATTTATTGCAGAGATCGACAACCCGCTGCCCTCAGGTCGAACGCGGCCCGCGAATTTGTCTAGAACGTCTTGCGGCCCCAGAACTTTCATAGACCCTTTTCGCTGTCTACTTTTCGCAGGTTTTTTTTCCCATCATCGTCAAATTTCATATCATTACTTCCGAATGCCCGCCGTTCTCTCAGGTAGCTACGATGTGGCTAACGTTGCTGATCGCTAATTAATGTATTCCAATTTACTTAATCCATCCAAATTATTATTCTTACTTTAATAACAGTGACAATTTAGCTATTGTTAAATTACTCAAATTAATTCCACTAGTAACGAGTATTGTAGTAGCGAAATAGATATATCATAAACTCTAAAGATTTTAAGCGTAGACATCATGTAACGTCGAGGCAATCTGTTAGTTAAAACTCAAGTAGGTCAATTACATTGAGTAGATTTATTGATTTTTAATAAAATTAGCTGGTTGATAAAAAATTTGCCGTATTTAAGCACGGCTCTCATTTTTCTCATTAAGCCTGTTAAAGACAGGATAACTAGGTACTTATAATCCATCGACATTTATTTTTGATCCTCACTAAATCTTGAGTAACGCGACATTCACTTTTTAAGATTTTTGCTTCTTTGCTTCTCTCTCAGTTTTAGTAATCGTTATAGCCTATTGTGTGTTGATGGGTAATTTGTAGTTAACTATGAACAGAAGAGGTAAAAATTGTGTAGTAACTTTAAATAGTACAATAACAGAAGTAGTAAACGAGCATGCAGTCCAACTCATGATATGTGGTTATTGCTACCCATGGACTTGGGTTTATTGGTGTAATCCCATAGAACACGTTTTTTAGTCAGTACAACCGATCGCAGATGTTATTTCTAAAGACTAAACTGATCGACTCACAAGGTCAAAGCAAACCAACAAAGTTATCCCGATAACTCTTCTATGGTATCATGGACGTTTTTCTTCAACAGATACAAAACATATCTTAAGCGCTTACAAATCAAGTCTATACAACCATATTTAAATACAAACCTACAGAAAAGGGTAGATTCCATTGTTTTTTTGTTGAAACTAAAGTTTCTCCCCATCCAAATTCTACAGATCGAAGACTCTTAGACATTCCCATTTAACACTCGCATTCCAGTCTCCAATGATCATTGTTATTTCCCGATTCGGAATTGTACTCAAGGCATTGTCGACTTGATTATAAATGTCATTTATATTATCTTCTGTAGATTGCAATGTCGGAGCACATACTAGCTTTGTATTAAATTTCATAATAACTATACTCTCCGAGACACGATTGTGCTGGGGATTATATTTATTAATTTTGAGTAATATCAAAATTCCAACTCCGTGTAAGTTTGATCTGCAGCTTGTGTAGGTCTCTGCATCTGTTTCAGTGATGACTCTCAATATCCCTAAATCATAAATTTACACTTAGCATTAGTAATAGGTAAGGTTCGTGCAGAGGCTAGGTGGGTCACTTCATCTGACGACCAAGCTGAAATTAATTTTGCACGTAGTCTGCAAGTATTGGTGGTTACTCATCTACGATATCAATTTGGTTTCGAGGTCACCAGGAGAATACGTAATGGCGTTTCCATCCATATTTTATTCTGTAGGGCAAATAAATAGTCTCCGACCGCAGGTCGATTTTTGGCCGAAGGCGAAGCCGATTGCTCGGCTATGGCCACAACCTACAACCGAAGTCAAAAGTTCAAAAACATTAGAAATTCAGTTCTAAATTGTCTAAAACTGATTTTTTACACGATTTTGTAGATAAAGATCTATATTGACTGGGTACAAATAATTACCTGGGCTGATTAAAATTTCTTTGCCTCTCTTTTTATAATAATAACAGTTTAAATAATGTAAATTACATACACAACTGAAGGCCACAATGGAGTTTTCGTTACCTTTCGCTTCACCATTTCCATCGCAGTATCGTGTATTCGTTGTAGTTCGTCCAATTTCATTTTCTGGTACCTTTGGCTTTGACCAAAACTTTGGTCCATTCTGGCCGAAGCTGATGGTTTTGCTGAAGGTGGATTTTTGGTCGAAGTTGGCCGAAAGTACAAATAAATAATTATAAAAACGTATTCGTGCCGCCTGCAGATATTAATCTTCGTTGTTCTTGTATTATCATACGATTTGAGTCCAAATCAGTAATGTTCACAAAACATTGAAACACGTAGATTTCGAAATTCGATCAATTTCGAAATGAATTTATAATGGTACGGAATACTCGGAAAAAATAAGAAACAGTTTGAATGAAACTAGAGCCATGTAGGTATAGCGGTCCAACAAATATTTATAACATTTAACAGCTCAAATAATTATTTTTTTGGTACGTATATTGAAACATACACGGTTAAAACTGCGGTGAAACTTTGCGGTTTTTTTTTTGTATAAAATCTTTTCATGTTGAGTAAGTACTCTCCTGCAACCGTAGTTCAGACCAATGTAAATAATTCGTCCTATTATGAAAGGTAGAATTCAGAAGTTTTTATAAATCCTGTCCGTCAACAAAAAATTAAGTCCATTATTTTATTTTTATAACAGAAATACTTGGGTGCAATGAGGCTGTATATTTTCCAGTAACGGTGTACATATTTATAAAATTTCAAATAAACTTCAAATATTCCAATAAATATGTACAAGTTGATACACATAAACCACCCAAAAGTCGGCTCAAATACGTAAAATACCTTGACCGAGTTTTCCAACTGTTTTCGGCAACGTTAAAAGGACCGCTTTTCGCAAATTCTTCTCCGCATCCCATCGATCCGGTAGCCGCGAACTCAAGTAATATTTCGCTAGTTCAAAAGGTTTAATTTGGGTGAAACATAAACGGTCCAATTACCCGTTTCGCATTGATATTTTAGCTATAACAATTTATTGCCTTCAAAGTTTTTATTACACAACACATTGCTATCAAGATCGTCAAATTATGGCAATCTTGATGGTGTCTACTACTGAGCTTGTAAGTAATTTCTATGGTTGTCTCAACTTTTATTGATAAGCTTGCCTATCGTAAAACGTCCATGCTGTCTCATTGATATACAATGTTGGTGCATATAATAGAATCTGTATCTTAACAGATTAAGCACAGAGTTGCAACACTAGGATTATATGTAAATGGCTAAATTTTTATCTATTTTATCATTTATAAGAATATAAATATATAGAACTTTAATATATATAATTTTAAGTTTTGTAAAAAGTTACTCGACACGTTAGCGGTATTAATAGTATTTATGTGTTCGTCCCTTTACCAAAGCGTCACTAATGCCGCCGTGATGCGCGCGCAGAGGGTGTCGACACGCAACTTTTAAGAGTAAACTTCACCCAACACGTGTTACTAATTCCAAGCACAGAGCTTGCAAGGAATGCTTACGAGATTTACATTAATCACTTTTAAATACTTTTATCCCGTGATAACATTTTTTTGTTTGAAATTTATAAAGCATTATCGATCTAGTCTACATGTACATGTACACGTACCTGTGATGTCATGTTTTCAGTACTTTTATAAACATGCAGCCCTTTGAATTCACCTGTTGCATCTTATATGCACAGAGTAACTATCAGAAAGAGGTAATAAACCAGAATGAAGCCATCGCATTTAAAAATATTAATTAGTCAGTGTTTCGTTGGAAACAATTAAATGCGATTATGATAAATAATCATTATAATCCATGCAATACAGTCCTACCACGCACGTGTCTAGTCTCAGATAGAAAAAGTTTTAGGTCATGGTCTAGCAGCTGGGTAAAAGGGCGGATCTGTAGATATCATACATATTGGAGAACTTTTTACAGTAATCCAAAGCAAATACATAGGTTTCCTTGCAATGATATTTTCCCCGCTAAAGCATGTGATACGAACGCACACATGCCAATTCCATTCTAGATTCCAAGTATGAGAAATAGACATTCATATCACTGCTTTGATCTAATAACGGGCTGCAATTTTAGGTGTAAGTTCAAAATGTTTACAATTCAACAGCTGCACCAAATAAAATCGTGTGCGCGCTTCGATCACTGACCGATACGAGGAATGAACGAAACGAAAACCCAATACGAGTCGCGGTAATACGGAGATGGTTTTATTTGTACAAATGACTGATTGAGATGAATCATTTCGGATTTAAAGCGATTAGATCCTTACTAAATGAACCATGACCGAACTTTCAGCTATGCTTTACTGTTATATAGTTTAATTAATTAAGAATCCATTGTAAAATATCTATCAAAATTAAAATTTGATAGTACAAAGCTGCATTTGTGGCAGTAAATATTTATAAACATTCTATTATTTAAATAAAAAAAAACATGAATTACAGACATATGACACATATGTCATCTATAGATTCAATTTCGATTATTCTCTATACTAATGTATAATAGAAAATGTACTGAACGCCAATATTCTTAAAATTCATAACTTGATAATTACTTTATAAGTTGTTAATTCCTTATAATTGGTCTTCCTTATAATTGGTTTTCTTAGTAAGAAATAAATAAGAAATTCTACTTAAGCCGAAATTCTATTATGTACCTACCACTTCTAGGATTTTTCGGAACTATGACTGCTTGGTCTGTAGTCTTGGGTTAACATTATAACTTATTATTTTTTTCAAGATATCAGTCGTCACTTGTATCATTTTATATACAATTTATGAAAAACGAACCGTTCTTTTATACTTAAAATAAGAGGTTGTAACATAAACTGTGGTATTATTGTGATCGTAGCGAGTAGAAAAATACATCTAGTAGCAGTTACACAAACCAAACTAGATTTTAAAATGTCATAGTTGTAGGAGAGTGATACAACTATAGTACTCAGGAAGTCATAATTCTCAAGATATGTACGTCAATTGATGCAATTGATACTACAGATAGACGAAACTACATTGCCTGATAGTAAAATATGTAGCAACACTACTTAGCTTGAAATGACGGTTCCTAGATAGGATAATATGCCGAATCAAACCGCACTCAGTAATCACCTCTAAAAAATAAATGTTGTTGGTGTTTATCAGGCCAATGTAGACCCGAAAACCGGAAGGACTAGCGAGAAAAGACCAAAAGTGCTTAATAATGCGGCTTCTTCCTAAAAATAAGTACAACAAAAACAACAATTGAGTTTTGACAAAAAGTAAGACATACAATAAACCAAGATGAGCAACTAATTAAATATAAAACAAAGGAAAACGCATAGCGACATCACTACTACGTATAAAAAATAAATCATGACAGACGTGTTAAATGGCGATGATGACAAGCTAAGTCGACGGCCAATTTGACATTTACATACGTTTATTTCTTCAAATAAACAGTTTGGCATTAGTTCTGTAACTGATTTAGGCCAAAGAGGTTGATATTACGCGAAGCTCGGATATCTATGCAAATAAATAGAGTTGACTGTTTAATTTGTAAGTTCATTATGAATGCCGTTTCTTTTACAATTCATACGATTATCGAAATCTTGAACGGACACACTATTGTTTGTATATTTAATTATTAATTATTTTTTCCCATCATTACGGGTTAACTGTGAAAAATTTGAAACAAATTTGACAAAGCCTTTAATTTGGATACCTAATTTCTATTAAAGTAAGTATATTTTGACATCCGTTACGAATATTATATTTTTTATTGATAAACTAACTCAACAAGAAAACGATAGTCCTATGTTACTTTTCTTTTACTATCAATTTTTTATTACGCTATTATTATTTATTAGAAGTAACTCTTTGTCACTTATTTGATACCGTACTTTCAGTTCTAAAGGTACTAAAGTTTTAAAGGTACATCACTTACAGCTAGTAGTCAATGTTACATAAACAAATTAGACTTTGAATGTGTTAAAACGGCACCCATTGGCAGCCCGTGCTAATTGTTACCGGAACTACCAGGACGAAATAGGTGTTGCAATTACTATCCAACGATAAATTGATTGGTTTAATAGCGAAGCTCGCAAAATCGGAACGAGCGAATGGATTTTTTACCAATCTGTTCTTATTTGTTTTTGAGTTCATCCGCAGGCAAATAGGTTTTGATAAAATTTTATAACTGGGCATTTTTGGAATGTAAGTTTTCTTTTTTTACACAGATAGCTGTTGCCTACGGCTTGACAGTATTTCGCATTTTATTCCCACAGAAATAGATTGTGTACTTTCTACATTCTTATGTAGACGTTAACTAATCACATGAATAAGTGACACATATGATTAATAATAATTTTGTGTGTGTTTTATGAAATACAATAAGTAATTTAACCCTTGGGAGAAGTCACAAAATCGGTCACATTCACGGTGAATATAAAAACACTATCATTGAACCCGTGTAAACTAACAGATAAACATTTTTAGTAACAATTGTCCTCATATAGAATAATCGGATACCATTGTCTATGCTATTAAGCGTTACTAATGGGTTCAAAATTTATCGCAATTGACTCAATTAATCTATATAAATAATTCTATAAATAGTTATTTATCTTACATAGTTTTTTATATTTTATACTAGATGGCGTTACAAAATTTCACCTCGCATTTCTCTTGAGAACGTGTGTAGGTTCGTAGCATATTTATATGCTCGGAATTTGAATTTGGATGTCGCTAGTACTGGGGCCAGTATATTTAATTAAACTAGCTACTACAAATGGTGGCGTCTAGCGAACTGGCAGGTTTTACGAGTATCTGCTTCTAATTCTAAGGTGTAATACCTTTTAGTTGATTATAAGTACAAAAATACCTATAGTCACATTTCAACCGAGCGATGCCGGGTTTTCATCTAGTACTAGTAATATTATTTTACAGTCATAATCAGATTCATTTTGATAAAGTGCTTGCTTAGCTCGTACTTAATAGTTATGTACATATTTTGTAATCGAATTACTTTTTTTGGAAGTAAACCTTAATAATGTGTTTAATTATCACCAAAAAGAATACTAGAATCTAGAACAATGCTTTCTTTGACGGGTTGTTCAATTTCTTAAACGGTTTCTTAAGTTTCTTATCCATAATACGAAAATATTAGACCATAGGTAGACCCGTTATTGTGTTCAATATAAATTAAATTATGATATTTCAGAACCGAGTGGTTGGAATTATAACATAACTTGTGATTCGCGATCGTAGGAGTATATTGTGTTGCTGGGAACCGAATACAAATTGGCTTATTGCCAAGAGCAGTATTATATAGACTATTAGCTTTCGACAATAATATTTTAGCTGGGTTCTATTGATCAGTTGGAAAATTAATTGAATCAATGTATAAGTGATCGTAAACTTGCGTCTTTTGCATCTTTACCCCCATGATTGAATTTGAAAGTGCATTTAATTAAATAAATAATAAAGTTTAGAAACTAAAACCAAACTTCGTAAATAGCCCTCTAAAACATATAAAAAATCCTGTTATATATTAAATGTTACCTATAAGGATAAAACCATAGGATAAATGGTATTCGACCACGGCTATCCTTTGAACATCACTATAATGACAATATATTCTTGTTTAGTACTCTTTACGGTGCTTCAAACTTTTTAATTCTTTTATATGTAACAATACATATTTTTCAAATGAGCTAATTAGGGCTTTTCGTTCAATGTTTTCTATATTTTTCACATACAAAATTTTGACCACAAGAGGGCGCTATATTGAATTTAATGTGACGTCAGATAACTTTATCCAGCTTGTGTTCAAGACAGCTGGCAGTTCAATGACAGTTTCTAATGATACCTGATTTGTCAAAATATAATAAGTAGCTTATAAATTATAAGAGAACAGACGACCATACATACCTTTATACATACCAGTCAACACCACTGCTTCGCCGTAGTAGGAGGAAAATATACTTACCGTAGGTCTCAACTACCATATTTTTATGTGAACTTGCAAAATATATATATATATATATATAAATATTGACGACCCGCGTGGCGGAGCGGTCACCATACCGGTCTGACACGCAGTGGGTCCCGGGTTCGATTCCCGGCCAGACAGACATCTGAATGATGAGT